>JAJOOO010005327.1:0-17507 GCA_029582685.1 Solanum piurae | reverse complement strand
CTAAAAGTTATGACCATCTGAAGTTGACCCATCAACAATTTTCAGCTAACTGACTGTTGACCCTAACCTACGGTCAGACCTACGGACCGTGGATCGAACGACGGTCCATGCTGGTCGACCGTAGTTCGTGTCAGAGGCTAGGTAAATGAGGTTTTGATCCATGTACGATCCGTGGTCTGATCTACGGACCGTGGGTCTGATCTACGGATCGTGGGTCTGTCCGTGAGTCGGGACTTAGCTGATTTTTCTGAGCTGGTTTGGGGAGGGGTTGCAGTGGTGAACCACGGACCACCAGCACGGGCCGTGGTCTGACCTACCGTCCATGGATGGTGACCGTAAGTTGCACCTGCAACTTCTCAAAATCTGCATTTTTGGTCTGTTTCAGATACAGGGTGTTACACATGTCCCACCACTTCACATTTCAAATTTGGCACCGGAATAAGGGGGAAGAATCTAGAGTTTTGGGGAGGTTAGCAGAAGACTCTAGAATTCCCTATAGAATTTCCAAGAAAGCCTTAGAATTCCGTAGAATATGTAGAGAATTCTAGAAAATGGCCAAAATGTAATTATTAGAAGGACTTGTAAAGTAAATATTATTTGCACTTTAGCCCCTAGGTTGTAGTATAAATAGATGGGGCATTCATTTGTAAGGCATCCAACAACTTGTAAGCAATCTTCCAAGCTTAATACAAAGCCTTCTTCCAAACTTTCCAAATCTTTCTAAGTCTTTCTTTGCATTCTCTTAGTGGTCTAGCTTCAAAGCGCTTACTTGAGCTTACAAGATTGTTAAGGATTCGTCAGTAAGTTGTCAAGTGCCGCATGGAACATTAGTGAGACTCTAAGTCTGTGACAAAAGGCTATCATCAACTCCCAACCCTTATAGGGGAATAATGGATGTCAGATCTCCAATGCACTTCTTAAGCATAGAAACATGGAATATCGGATGAATCAGGGCAAACTCATTTGGCAATTCCAACTCATAAGCAACTTCCTAAATACGTTGAAAAATTTGATATGGGCCTACATACGAGGGAATAAGTATCCCTTTCTTGCCAAATCTCATAACACCCTTTATGGGTGAGATTTTAAAATAGACACAATCATTAACTTCAAATTCTAAATCCCTTCTTCTCACATCGGCGTAAGACTTTTGTCTATTTTGAACAGTCCTTACCCTCTCTCTAATGAGCCGAATTTTCTCAATAGCTTCATAAACCGATTCAGTACCAATAAAAGCAATTTCACCTACCTCAAACCAACCAACCGGAGACCTATATCTCCTACCATACAAGGCTTTTAAAGGAGCCATACCGATCCTAGAATGATAACTATTATTGTAGTCAAACTCTATTAATGGAAAGTGATCATCCCAATTACCTTTGAAATCTATAACACATGCCCTCAACATATCCTCTAGTGTTTGGATGGTATGCTTTGCTTGCCCATAGCTTTGGGGATGAAAAGTCGTGCTAAGCTTGACCTTGTTACCAAGCCCTTTTTGGTATAACTTCTAAAATTGTGAAGTAAATTGAGTACCCCAATCCGAAATAATAGATAAAGGAACCCCATGTAACTTAACTATCTCGCTTATATACAACTTGGAATGTCTTCCGTCGAATGAGAAACCATGACGGGAATGAAGTGGGTTGATTTTGTTATTCTATCGAAAATGACCCAAATAGAATCATGTTGCCTTCGAGTGCGAGGCAAACCCACAATAAAGTCCATATTCACATCCTCCCACTTCCAAGTAGGATAGGAATATTTTGTGACAAGCCTCCCAGTCTTTGATGCTCAACCTTAACTTGTTGACAATTAGGACATTTGGCTACAAATCCCGCAATATCTCCCTTCATACCATTCCACCAATAGACTTCACATAGATCACGATACATCTTGGTGGCTTCCAGATGAATAGAATATCGAGAACTATGAGATTCCTCTATAATTTTCTCCCTCAAACCATCAACTTCCGGAACACCTAACCTACATTGGTACCTAAGCACACCATTTCTCCCTTGGGAGAAAGCCTCAACGGACTTCTTGATTACCGATTGTTTCAACTCAACTAATAAGGGATCAAGTTCTTGCTTAGACTTCACATCAATCACAAAGGACGATTCGGACCCATTATGAACCATGACACTACCTTTGGTGGAATCCACTAATTTGACACCTAGTCGGGCCAATCTATGCACCTCACGAACCAATTATTTCTTTTCATCCTCTACATGAGACACACTACCCATGGATAATCTACTAAGTGCATCCGCTACAACATTAGCTATACCGGGGTGATAAAGGACACTCGTGTCACAATCCTTCAAAATTTCTAACCACCTTCTTTGTCAGAGATTCAATTCCTTTTGACTAAACACATATTGAAGACTCTTGTGATCGGTGAAAACATCCACATGGACTCCATAGAAGTAATGTCTTAAAATTTTCAAGGCAAACACCACAGCCGCTAATTCAAGATCATGGACCGGATTATTCTTCTCATGGCCTTTAAGTTGCCTTGAAGCATAGGCAATAACTTTACTATTTTGCATGAGGACACATCCCAACCCCACTCTAGAGGCATTACAATATACCACAAACCATCTGTACCTTCTGGTAAGGTCAACACCGAAACGGATGTAAGTCTATCTTTCAACACTTGGAATCTTTTCTAACAAGCCTCCGACCACTCAAACTTAGCTTTCTTTTCAGTCAAAGCCGTCATCGGAGAAGCAGTGGAGGAAAACCCCTCAACACACCTCCAATAGTAACTGGCCAAACCCAAAAACCTTCTAATGTCGGAAGGAGTTAGAGGTCTAGGAAAACTGTTGACCGCATCCGTCTTCTTAAGATCTACCTTAATACCTTTGTTTGACACAATATGACCAAGGAAAGCTACAGACTTTAACCAAAATTCACACTTGCTAATCTTTGAAAAAAGTTGTTGGTCCTTAAGAACTTTCAATACAATTCTCAAATGGTACATATGTTCATTCTCATAGTTCATAATTCATATCCTTATCATATTGGGAATAAGACTTAACCGACATATATAGACCATGTGAGCTTCCATGGAATCCGGTGTTACCCACACAAAAAAGGGGTGTCCTACTTGCCTAAGGTAGAACCATACTTTTAGCTTTTGGGTGGATCCACTAGCTAAATAACCTATGGGAGCACATAGTTTATGGGATAAGGAGATTGCTACTAGAAACCCTCCCTTTCTAATGGGGGAGCTTCCATCTAAAGGAGATACTTTCTATAAACCCACCCTTTATCGCGGGAAACTTCGATCTCATATTCAATATACACTTGGTGCTTAGCATAATTCCCATGGAGTACATAATAAGTCTTGAATTAAGTTCATATTCATGGAAGAATGCCTTGACACTCAATCCAACATAATTCGCAAGATAGCTCATAGATTCAATAGGTGAGAATAGCCTTTCAACCTTAGAATCATCATTTTTGTGAGAAAACCTTTCACATTATATTATATTCATGCATAAGTTTGTACATGAGGATAATCATCCAACAACACAAAAACTATATCATACATATTCACTTTACTGTTAAAGTGTTCATAAAGCATATACATAAACCTCATAATCATGCATAATTCTCATAATTTGCCCTTCACGGACCATAGATCACAATCCATCAACACATCTAGAATTAATACATTAGACATGGATGATAATATAATTCAATTAGTTCAATTACTACATGCATAATTCTGTCATTTTATACTTGCATCAATCATTACCCACACTTTGAGATCCAAATTGGGAAAATAGGGGAATTCATGGATTCTTGGAGGATTCAACATAAAACCATATAAAATCATCAATATATCCATAACAAAACATAATTCAATAATTAAAAATGAATTTCAAAGGAATCGATGAGATTGAAGTCAGACCCTAACTTTTGGGATTTCTAGCATTGAAATTGGGGTTTTTGAAGGGGCTCCAAGGATGAAGAGCTACCATACCTTAACTTTGATTCTCCAAAGAAATTGAGTGAAAAATCCTTCTTCTTTAAACCCTAGTTTGATTTTCTTCTTCTTCTTCCTTGGAGTTCTAGAGAGAGAGTTTTGGGGGGGAGGGGGAACGTGGGTTTTTGATTTGGGAATTTGGAGTTATGAAGAAGATGCCTTGATTTGGGGGTCATAAAACTATATATAGTTAGTCTAAATTAAAATGAAACGACGTCACTTCATATTAACTTAAAATGGAAAACCCCAAAGTACCCCTGAACTGATTCTCAAAAATGGTTTCCAGTCATCACCCACGAACCCTCACAGATGGACCGTGGTTTGATCCACGGCCCGTGATGGTGAAGCATGGGTCGGGTTCTGGGACCTGATCCTGCAGACTCCATCTACGGCCCCTCACCCACAAGGCATGGGGTGGGGAGGCTACGGGGTGTGAGTGGCCCCTCGTGGGTCACTGCCCAGGCACATTTTTATGCATTCCTCAAGGACCCATGATTGGTCCTTGGGGTTTGAACCTTGATGTTCAAACACAAAAACATTTATTTTAAGGTAGGAGGAGGTACATTTCAAAGCTCTAACCCGAACGTCAAGCTCTAGTTTAGCCTACTAGTTTCCGGAGTGTTACAATAGTATACCAATGTATATTTTTTATTTTATTGTTTCATGCTTATATGAATAAGTTATGTTACTTGACATTTTTACAAGTAAAAAAACACATTAACTAGTGTACAATAATTAAATAGATATTCAATAGCTTTTCAACACACTATTTTTGATATACTTAATACACTCAATATATTAAAATTTCAACCACATCATACAATAAAAGTATACAAAACCTATTAGAATACAAACTAATAGTAATTGTATTATTTATTCGCTAGACCAATTTATGTCTTAGTTTATTATAAACACATAATAGGGTTTAGTGTTTGACTAAAAAATATTCGTCGAAAACTTTTCCAAATATAAAAATCAGCTCAAATATCCAAGATTAAAATACAAATAAAATGTACATTTATCAATGAAATTAATAAGATGCAGTTTTTTTTCTTTTCATTTTAGCAAGCAAATAAAATATAAAAAATATTATTTAACTAAGTCAAAATCAAATTCAAGTTCAAATCAATAATGAATTACAAAACTAATTAATACTAACTAAAAAAAGAAAAACTAACACTAATGTAAACAATTATCTTTACATGTTTTATTTAATAACTACTAAAAAAAGACAAACAAGATGTTCACTCTTCCATGGTCACAGAACCATCACCAATGAAGTGATCTATCTTTCCTTGAGGATGTGTGAAGAAATCTGCAACAACCAAGTGTGTGATGTCAACTTTATTTTAAGAGACAATTCGCTTCAGGATTTTTCTGTTTCTTCTTTAGAAAATCTTGGTAAAGTTCAACCAAGTGTTTGGCAGTATGATAATCACGTGCACAATGACCTTTTCCACCACATCGAAAACAACTTGCCCTAATTACTTCACGATTCTCATCCTTTGATGGTGATTTTTATTTGATGAATGATGAACACCAGGAAAAGAATTTCGTTATTGACCATAATTACGACCAACGTCCACATCCACTTCGACGTCCACCACCACGATCAGGTCCGGACCTTTTTCACGCCTAGCATGGTGGGTGTACGCCTCATTCACATCAGGAAGTGGTTCAAACACATTAAGCCAATTCTCATGATTTTTCATTAATAAATGATTATTTTGCTCAGCCATGAGAAGATGAGAAATTATTTCGGAATACTTTTTGAAACCTTTCTCTCGATATTGTTGCTGTCGGAGATCATTTGAGGCATGAAAAATGGAGAATGTCTTTTCTATTATATCAATCTCACCAACCATTTCTCCACATAGTTTCAACGGAGAAGTGATTTTGAACATGGTAGAATTATACTCAAGACTTAAAGTCTTGTAGCCTTAGATGCAACCAATCATATCGTTCCTTTGGATGTATAACCATCTTCAAGTGGTCATATCTTTCTTTCAGTCTACTACATAAAACAAGTGGATCCTTCACTGTGAGATATTCGATTTTTAAAATCTCGAATGATGATGCAGAAATATCATAGTCTTTGCACAATTCAACTTTGGTGCATTTTCTTCATCTTTTATGGTGTCTCCAAGAACCATTGCATCAAGGTGAATTTCAGCATCCAACACCCATGAAAGGTAGTTCCTTCCCAAACTATGAAGGGAAACGAACTCTAGTTTCGTAAGATTGGCCATTAAAATTAAAAGCAAAAGAATAAATAAATACCTTATTAACCTTCACTCTTTGAGACAATAGAGTCTCGTGTTGATAATGTATTATGAAACTATAAATAATAAGAAGAAGAAAGTAGACAGAAGATAGAAGACATAGTATTTCTCTTGAAGGATGATTTTAAAATGAAGATGACTCTTCTATTTATAGGGGGAAATTGACTTGGTCCCAGAGTTAGGGTTCCTAAATATTCTCTAAAAGATAGACATTCACTATATTTATAACAATAAGGAATTTAATTTTTATATAATGTTTTTCTTTACAAATTTAAATTATTTAAAAGAGTATATGCTATAATTCACATTAATTGAAAGAGAATATATATATATATATATACACACACACACTAGTTTTTTTGACACGTGCGACGTGATTACTAATTCCAAAAATATATGTTATAGTAAATAGTAGGCAAAAGTACTCATTACCCCCCTGAACTTGAAGCTTTTAATACGGTGTACACCTAAACTAAATTTCGTTTTAATTACCCCCCCGAACTTGTTTATTCCTCTGTCGCGTACACCTTTTTTGTCCACCTGGCGTAAAAATTGATAACACACTCTACTAGGCATGTGAGGAAGTGATTTTTTGCCACATCACAAAGCTACAACGGTAAAAAAAATGTAAAATCTCCATTTTTCTTTAATATTTGGCATATTTTTAACGAAAAATAGGGCAAAATGTAAATGAAAAGCAAAGGAAACAAAGATTAACACTTACTTGGTAAGAATTTCAGACAAATTTGAAATTTAATCGACCAACTTCACGTCTAGAAAAACCCAAATTCAGAAGGAGTTCCACGAAATCAGCCCTTATTCAAAAATAACTTTTAAATAATGAATTTTAAATTGAAGAAATTTATTTTTTGCAATATTAATTTATCTAGGTGGCTATTATTTATCCAGGTGGAAATCCACATCACCACTTTTGCCAGCTGTCGCGCGCGTGTAGTCACAATAGGAGCAGGTGGACGAAAAAGGTGTACGTGATGGAGGAATAAACAAGTTCGGGGGGGTAATTAAAACGGAATTTAGTTTAAGTGTACATCGTAGAAAAAGCTTCAAGTTCAGGGGGGTAATGAGTACTTTTGCCTAAATAGTATTGCTTATTTAAGCGAAGATTTGAATAATAAGCTTAGCAAAAAATAATATTGCAGATTCTTTTATGAATGTTCAATGTGGATCGTCACATATATCTCTTATTCACGCAAACATATGGAGATGGTCAATGAAAATTGTTATTAGTGAAATCCAATAATGTATATATTTATTTCAATTTGATGAGGTTCAATAGTGTAGTTAGTCTTATCTCACTAAAATTACCTTATAAACATTATTTGTTTTGTAATTTTCTTGTCATCTAACCCGATGTGCTTTGCATGTGTATTCCACGTTAAATTATTTAGATGTCATATGAAAATGTGCAGAGGACAACTATATTTTATATATTCACATATTTTCACATTTGTAGTGAGATTTTTTATTTAAATGAATTCGGAACATTTTAAAATAATATATTTTGAAGTTAGAAGTTCTTGTTAACTTGATAATACATTTGTGACATATATAATACTTTAATTTAAATAAAAATTCCTACCCAAATATAAATATATATTTGCATTAGTGAAAATACTTATCTCATAAAATTAGCTATTAAATAAATAATAAAAATTAAACTAATACAAACTTCAATTGCGTTATTACAAGTCATATGAACTTTTCTTCGTCCAAATTACTAAAATATTAAGAAATAATAAATAAGTAAAACAAAAGGCAATGTTTATAGTAATACCTATTTTGAAGCAAACTTCCTGAGAGTCTAAATCACATAAGAAGCATTGACAAATAAAGTCATTATTTTGTCTTGAGCATCAAAAACAAATCATGACAATTCTCCAAATTTTGGAAAAGATATTCAGTACTATATATCTACATCACAAGAGAAATTGTTAACAAAAACAAATGAATTTAGACTACATCATGTTAACTTTGTATACTGGAACATTACATACTAATGTATATATTAAGTGAAAAAATAATTATTATATCATCAAAATTATTTTCCTCAAGTACTCGAGGTTATGGAATATACCCTCTTAGGATAGAACGACTTACTTCATCAGAATAGTGGTACCTAATATTCCGCTAAACTTCGAACTCACTCAACGAAAATAAATCACACAAAAAATTTAAAATACTAGAAGAAGAAGATTAGAAGATTAAAAAAAATTGTGGTGCAAAATTGAGAGGAAGCCCCTCTATTTATAGTCAACAAAGGGTAGTATGAAAAAATATTTTTTGTGTCTTATCTGAAAATTCATGACTTTTCCGAGAAGTCACAACTTATTTGAAAAAGTCACAACTCTTTGGAAAAGTCACAACTTATTGAAAAAGTCAAAACTCTTTGGAAAAGTTACAACTCATCGAAAAATCACAACCCTTTGAAAAAGTCACAACTCATCAAAAAATCACAACCCTTTTTGAAAAAAGTCAGAACTTATCGGAAAAGTCACAACTCATCAAAAAAGTCACAACTTAAGTTAGGAATATTATAGTAATTTAACATTCAAGTTAGGAGTTCATGATTTTAAGGTAAGATAGAAGATATATATATAGTCCACATGAATTTGTATAAATGGCATGGGGAAAAATATGGAAAAGGTATAATTTTCCCTTGAATTTGTTCCAAAAAGTCAGTTACACGCTTAAACTATCATAGTGACCTATTACACACCTATACTACTAAAAAGTGAATTTTCTTACCCCCTAAAACTGAAGTGGCAAAAAAATAAAACAAAAATAAAAAATAGGGGTGTCAGTTTGAAAATAAAGTAAAAAAAAGAAGTTAGAATCCTCTTTTCGACCCCCACCCGCCACACCTCTTCTTTTTCACCCCTTCTTCATTCTTTATTTTCATCACACTTCTTTATTTTTTATTCACAATTTTAAAGCACAATTTTTTTTTATTCGCAATTAGGTTAATTCTCAAAGATTTGTTAGTGAATAATTGTATTTATCTAGAAAAGTTTTGGTTGATTGTTTCTATCTTTTTTATATTATTTTTTTTACTTTGTTTAAAGAAATTTTGGTTGGTCATCAGTTTTTGGGTTTGGGGGTAATAACAACTTTATTGTTTTGGTGGTGATTAGTTGCAAGTGACATTAAAAGAGGTAATTGAAGATGGTGAAGAAGAAAAAATCGATATTAATAATGGTGGTGGTGATATTTGGTGTTGGGGGACAAAGAAGAAGAATAAGAATTTAAGATGATATAGAGGTGGTGAAGAACAAAATCAATAGTGAAGGTGGCCGGATATGATTTTTCCGATGAAACAAGAATTGAAATAGGTGGGATTCAGTGATAAAAAAGATATAATTATTAGAGAATTAAAATAATTAATCACGGATTAATGAGAGTAAAATATAGTTAAAAAAAGAAAAGTGAATTAATAAAGAAAAGAAAACAAAAAAATTATAATGTGGCAGCGAGTGTAATACACCACATAATGTGAGAGTGATGTTACACGTCTCAGGGTGGTAATAAATTAACTTTGAGTAGTAAAGGTGTGTACTAGGTCACCGTGATAGTTTAAACATGTAACTAACTTTTTGGGACAAGTTCAGGGGGCAATCTATGAGTTTTCCCAAAAATATGTAGCACAAATATGGACTAGTTAAGGTGAATATATTAATTGGGAAAAGGTACAAGTACCCCCTATACTATGACCGACATTCCAGAGACACATGTTAATTAAACTAAGGTCCTATTACCCTTCTAAACCCATCTTTTTTGTAACTTTGTACACCATTTGGTTTACGTGGCACACTACGTGACTCCACGCCATATAAGCCAAAAGGTGTACAAAATTATATAAAAAGGAGTTCGGGGGGGGGGGGTAATAGGACCTTAGTTTAGTTAAGGTGTGTCTCTGGAATTTCAATCATAGTTTGGGTGGGGGGTACTTGTGCCTTATCCCTATAATAATTAACAAAACTATCTAGACATAGTTAAAAAATTGAAGGCAATATATATATAAGGAAATTTCATGAAACAAAATGAAGCTTTTGAAAAACAATAGAATTTTTTTAAAAGGTAAGTGTGTTTGGTATAGAGGGAAATATTTTTCCATATTTGGTTGGTGAAATATTTTTAAAATTAATTTCTTTAGAGAAACAAGCTCCTTAAAAATGATTTTCCTGATAAAAGTAAGGAAAATAAGTTTCATAAGTGACATTTCAAATTCATTGTCCTCTCCACACTCACCCAACATCCCCAATTCTCATCACTTGAGTATCCCACCTTGAACCATCACTCACCACCCTTTTCTGCCTATAGTATTTTGCTAGATTATATATAAATATTCTTGGAATAATATTTTTTTCACTTACCACACACTAAAAAATAAATAAGAACCCTATTTATTTGGTCAATACTTATTTATTACTTGTAGAAGGTGGAATGTTCGAGGAGACCCTTCTTGTTATTCTAATTTGAGTAAACTTATGTGGCATTAATTTTGCTGAGTCGGATAAAGTATGCGGTTTCACATATATAAAAGCGAGTGAAGAAAAATATTTGAATTAAAAAATATTAAAAAGATTATTGGGGTAGTTGTTTGGGAGGGGATTATAGAAACAAAATAAAAAGAATTAAAAAAAGGGGATAAGGTACAAGTACCCCCCTAGACTATGACGAAATCCCAGAGACACACCTTAACTAAACTAATGTCCTATTACCCCCCTAAATCCATATTTTGTTTTTGTAATTTTGTACACATTTTTGGCTTATGTGACGTCAAAATATCTCCCACACGCCTCAATTGGGTGGAGTCACGGGGTGTGCCACATAAGCCAAAAGGTGTACAAAATTACAACAAAAATGAGTTCAGGGGGGTAATAGGACCTTAGTATAGTCAAGGTATGTCTCTGGGGTTTTGATCGTAGTCTAGGGGGGTACTTATGCCTTATCCCTATATAAATGAAAGGCATAATATATAAATATGCCATTTAACTTGGCTTTAGTTTGCATCTATACCCTCCAACTTTTGGTCTGCACGAGTAGACACTTTTAAATTTTGAAGAAGCTGAAAAAGTAGTTACATGAGTCGTACGTGGCATAATACACGTAGGATACCATGTTGGACGTGAATTTCCATGTATAGCGCCAAGTAGGACATGTGTATCTACTTGTTTAACTCTATACAAGTTTAAGTACCTACTCGTGCACACCCAAAGTTGGAAGGTTTAGATTCCAGATAAAGTCATGTTAAAGAGCAAATTAATGTATTATGCCTAAAAAAAATGATGATTCCTTAGGCAACATATTGAACTTTCTTTCTAATTAGAAAGATAAAAATGTCACCTTTGAGTTGTATGATTCTTCAAAATTAGAAGAAATTAAGTTCTTCTGAAATATTTTTCCTTTCAATATACCCTTTAACTTGACCTCATTTCATATTATGTCCTTCAAATTTTGGTGTGTATAAGTAGACACTTAAACTTGTATAAAGTTAAACAAATAGACATACACGTCTTATATGGCATCCTACATGACGATTTGTGTCTTATGTTGTGTCCTAGGTATATTATGCCACCAGGGACTCTTGTATCTACATGTTCAACTTTATACAAGTTTATGTGTCTACTCGTGCACACCCAAAGTTAGGGGGCGTAAATGTGAAATAAGACAACTGTGCATAAATGTGAAATGAGGCAACTGTGCAAAAATTTGAAATAGCTACACTGTGTTCAAGAGGCCCTCACAAATTTTTATTGTTATTCTTTTTTGAGTGACTTTTTCATTTTTCTTTCTTTGAAATTTTGTAATTATATTTTAAATAATTGAAGGAGATTAAAACTAGTGTGTTTTTTAAAAAAAATCATTTTTTTATTTTTCGACAACTTTTAAATTTCAACAATATTTTTTACCTAGTGCTAGCCAAATATATAAAAAGGACAATAATTTTGTTAATTAATTAAAGGTGTGGGTGTTTAGGAGTATGATTGTTGTATACTTGTGTGTTGTATGTGCATCCTATTATTGATGAATGGATTGGTTATTCATTTTGTTGTTGTAGGCTAGGGTAAGGCCTTGCCCCCAATCTCCCTCGATCCCTATTTTGAAATTATACTTTTATCATTTCAATCATGAATGTTCTTGATCATCGGTATATTAAAAATATTCATTACTAAAAATAGTTGAATTGGTCAAGACATGAGTAGAATTACATCATGTAAACATTATGACAATGTATCTAATAATAAAAGAGTTGGCACAAGGAAAATGCTTAAATAAGAACCATTGGTGAAGTAGCACACACATGAAAAATAGTCATTTGAGCAAATGGTGGGATCAATTGCCACCACCACCATGTCCCCATACTCCTACGGCATCAAAACCACTACCACCATTTTGACCACCACCACCATCGTTTTCACCCGATCCATGACCCTCACCATCTCCAATGCCAAAACCAGATCCTCCATCACTACCTCCTCCTCCACCACCACCTCCACCTCTAACGCCGCCTCCACCACCATTTGCACCGAATCCGTGACCTCGCCATATACAATGCCAAAACTAGAACTCCCTAAACAACAATTAGCATCAACTTGCATCTAATTTTGTAGTATCTACTGTCAGTACTGCACACAAAAATAGCATTACTTCGATTAGTGACAAAACTAGAAATTCTATTAATTCTAACAAGGGAATAAAAAATATATGTTTGACTTGAAATTTGAATTGAGGCAGAAACTAATTTATAAATCACTTTTACTACAACACTAAAAGTTTCCTAAATGTTAAGGGAATTTAACAATGTGTATATATACAGAACTTTTTTATCTTATTTACACAATTTATATCGCAACTAAAGAGATTCAATTAAACCTCTTTCAATAGTTAGCTCCACTTTTAACAACCACAAGAAGAAATGAAATTTTAAGTGACAAACTTTTTTTGGCGGCTAATGCAGCCACCAAAAATAAGTAAGAGTTTTTGCGATGAATGCGCCACAAAAATATCGAAGTGAACACTAGTCATTATTATGACTTCCGTTGTTAACTTAAAATATATATGCATGGTTTAAAATTATGTAATACTACGTAACTCGTATGAAGTTCTCCAAAAATATATTATTTTTAAAGTATCTGACATGCGCTTGTTAGTATTTTTTGAAAAGTTCAAGCAACATAAATTTGAAGAAGAATGTATCTTATATTTCTTTCGTGTCCTTTGTTTTGTGAGGTTAACTGCTCGCCATGAAAATGCTAAAATATTACTTAGAATGTTGTATTAATTAATATTGGAGATACTATGAAAAATCTTAATCGATAGAGTTATGTAATATGTAATGGCATGGTTAGTGACTATTAATTAGAAGTACAATTAATTAATCTATAAATGCTTGCAAAACGTGAAAAACAAAAAGAAAATTGAAGTGAATGTATACGTAGTTGAACATCAATAAAGAAAAAGGAGTTACTAAATTCTTCAAAAACACAGAGTAAATTCTTTCAAGAAATTCATCAAACGCTTGGGGGCACAAATACTTTTACTTGATAATCTAAGAAAACATGAAAAACAAATGTTGGGATATTCAAATTCTACCAAGGTCTCTCCCTCCTTTCGTTTCCTCCACTGTTTGCACCTGATCCATGACCCTCGTCATATCCCATGACATCACCAAATTCACCATTACTAGCTCCACCACCAACGCCACCACAATTTGTTGAGTCCATGAACCTCACGATGACCTACACCAACACAAATTTGGGTTCTTCTTAATATAGTTGTTGCTTTTCTATTTCTTTATTGTAGACTCCCTCTTCCAGACGAAACACTCTCCTTTTCTTTTTTTGGAGCATTTTTCAACAACTTTGTCCTTTGGATTAACAAAGAAAATTCAGTAAGAATAAACTAAATTGTCTTGGCATCTCAACATGACGATAAAAGTTAGTATCATGTAGTTAGGAGGTCATCATGTAAATCACTTCTTGTAACAATCAGTTTGGTAGATATATATTAGGATCATTTTCCCTTAATTAAGTGACACTTGGTGTAGGTGTTAAATGTATATCATGACTTGGAAGGATGGGTAATACGTAACTTGAGGTGATTAGATGTGTATTAGAGAAGAAAATCCAAAACTAGAAAGTTAAAATTTTAAGAATTGATCAGTGTGAACATTTGGGATAAACGAGCTCAGAATCGAGGTTTTAAAGTCCCTATACATCCGAAGGGTGATTTTTGACTTGAGTGGATAGTTTGAACAAATTCTAATGAAATCAGGAGAGATTTAGAAGCTTAAGTTGCAAACTAGTAAAATTGAAGATTAAGAGATCATCACAATCAAATATGTGCCTAAATACCTCAGCTTGGTATTTGAGCATCCCAACAAGTTTGCAGGGCATCTTGGTGAAATTTGCATATTTGATTTTCTTCTCGATAGGTTCCTGCACTTAACCAGATAATGGTAGGCACCTCATTTTTGTGAACATTGAGGTTGCAAGCTTGGGTGTCACAATCGTGAAGAGGTGATGGGGCTGTTTTGATTCTGGGTCGCAAGGGTTGTTGTGCAATTGCGTAGGAGAGAATGTTAGGTAGAGCATTGTGATCATGAGGGTTGAGGTCCGCAATTTGAAAGGGAAATGAACAAGCGGTTTGTCGGGTCTGCGATGATGTAAAAATCAACAATCTCTCTACCTTCGTAAGGAAGGTTTAAGACCGTCTACACACCATTCTAGCCAGACTCCACTTTTTGAATTAATTACACAGATTTCGTTATCGTTGTTGTTATTGTTACAAGAAAAGTCCCGAGGTAAGAATCTATCTAACTAAAAATCCTATTTATAAATAGCTAGGTAATGTGCCTGTGCATCGCACGGTTATAAATAATTGCATTAAACTAAGGAATAATCCTTTACTAATATGTGATTATTAAAAATATAGGCTCTTCAAAAAAATAATATTAAGAGTATTCTAACATGTACTAGAATACTCTACCTTTTCTCAATAACTTTATCTCATTCCATACCTTTTTTGTAGATTTATCTCATCCTGATTGGTCAAAATCTTTCGAAGTAATGTGTGATGCAAGCGGCACCATTTTGATTTCACATATCATGACACTTCTTCCAATTCTAAGTGCCAACGATCGTTAGTCAGTATATAACCCAACTAAATGAGTTGGGGTTGATCCCCCATAGATTAGCTTTTCCTTCGAATTCAATGACAAAAGTATGACAACAATCTCTTCAACTGAAAACTTACTGCATCCTTTTCGGTTTTAAACTCCAAAATTTTAGAATATAATTGTCAATCTAATTCAACGCTTGTCACAAAATGATCAAATAATGAAGTAAAACTTGGGGAATCGACCAACCAATTATTGAGTTCACTTTAGTGGATGAACATTGATGCTCACAATAGGATAAATTGTCGTGGGTAGGTAGGACTATACGTAAAGCAATTTTCTCTCAAATAATTACCTTATCTTTGTCGAATTCTCTCAAACATTAAAACTAGATATAAGATGCCCAGCCCTTGTCCTCATCAAATCCACTCTCTCGAGCTAGATACAAAGGATAGGTTTCATGTTTCTCTTTCTCAAGCTGAAATCATGGCGACCCACTACTAGGGATGCTACATTTTCTACTTTCGCTTTGTACTTCTCTCTCTCGAGCAAGCACAAAACACTGAACTAGCGATAATGATCATGCAAGATGACTTCAAAACACAGTCGCAAACCAGACCCACTTCAAGTTAACACCATTATTCACAAATCAATGACAACCACTTAGTAAAACTCAACAATTGGTCTCATAGTCAAAACCCCAAGGAGAGATTTTTAGCCAATCATAGAAAAAAGATGAAAATAGACATTCATCATGTCTTCTATAATTGGGTAAAATGAAAACTGAAAGTTAAAATCAACTAAGAATCTCTTTTATTACAAAATGTCCCAGAAAATCTTGCTAAAATTGCTAAGAAATAGCCTGTAGCAGTGATTTTTCTCTCAATCTTTTGTTCCTCCCCTTTTTGAATGCTTTCTCTCTCCAGCCAAGATCAATTTAAACAAGACTGATATGTGACTATTAAAGACCAATCGGTGAGGTAAGTCGAGCATCGCCGACGAATTGACGATTCACCGACGAATTGACGATTCACCGACTATCCTTTATCTCGCTTTCATTTTTCACTTTTTCTTGGTCCAGCTACTGTAATTTTAGGCGATCCTAATAGAGATCGCCTAATGATTTCATGAGTCTCCCTTTCTCCTTTCATCTCACCCACCAGCACTTGGTTCGATCTCCATCAACACTTTTGGCGATCTGGTCATCCCTCGCTGAAGTGATCGGCGACTCACCGAGAGGAACTTCTGCTCGCCGAAGTTACCCCCAATTAAGCTCCAGCATTCTGTAACCTTAGGCGGTAGAGTGGCAACTTGGCGAATCGCCGAGTGATATTGGCGATCACTAGCTCTTCACTTCTTCATTCCTTTAGCTCACTACGTTCTTTTTTGCGCATTAGTGTCCATGCTTTGTTCCTAGATCCAAATACCTAGAAATTAAGGATTTTGCATCATTTATTGGCACAAAATAAGCATTTGAGGACACTAAATCTATCTAAATAAAGCCCTAAATAAGTCCAAATCGTGGAATCATCAACACCCCCAAATTAAACTTTTGTTTGTCCTCAATTAAAACTCAAGTTCAGTAGTACAAAAAGGATGTCTCAAACAGTGCTACACAAGATTCAATCATGAATGCACGCAAAAAGACTCAACTTACTCATGCAAGGATCAATTGTGCACTCAAAGATTCAAGTTGTGACTCACTATTATCAAAGATTCTCAAGTTCACAATACTTGCTTCAAATGCAAGTTCAAGCTCAACAAAGGTGTTCAAATGCACTTACACAAAGGATGATTCCATATCCACACAGAATGGTTCAACAATTTAAAGCTCTGAAGTCAAATGCAACACACACTCACAAAGATGAACACAATGTATGACTCCACCCATAGGTTTGCCCGTATTTTCCAATCAACAAATGTTTCAACTCACTGAAGATTAAAAAGGTCTTTTCAAGGCTTGTAACGAGGCTGAGTGCAAAGGTATGGTCATTTAGGCTCAGTGGCTGCTATCCTCTTGATATGTGGTATGAACAACACTTCCTTCCCTTTCCTTCATCATTTTCATTCATGCTCAAAAGTCACCCCA
>JAJOOO010005326.1:0-25415 GCA_029582685.1 Solanum piurae | reverse complement strand
AAAAAAAATTAGCATTATGATTAAGTTGCTAGTTTTAGAATGAGTTTGAATATTAAATTACTATCAGATTTTGTTTAGTTTGTTGTAATATACAATACTTATTAGTTTGTTTATTTAAATTTTTATTAGATTTTGTTTAGTTTGTTGGATATTTTAGTTTTTTTTGAAATTTTAAATTATACAGATTTTTTGGTTTTAAATTAGTTATTTAAAGTCTTCATATGCGAGACATTTTCAATCAATACTTAATCTCATGTTTTTTATTGCTCCTATCTTTTTAAAAACTAACACGTTCGCGGCATATAAACAACTTTATATAAACAATAAAAATCGTAATTTTAATAAGTTACCGATAGATTAGTGATGAATTATTATAAAATTCTGTTAGCTACATATTATTTCGCAACAGATTAACAACAGATTGTAACTAATTTTTTTTTTTTTTAATTAATGCCCCATCCTACCATTATAGGGTCTAAGGTTTTCAACTTCTTAGGGTACATGCATATATGCTCCTACTTCTGTTTTCTAAAAAAAAAAAATTACCTTAGCAACGTCAATCTTTTTGTTCCTTTGGTAATTCGAACCTAGAGCCTTAAATTTTCTCAACAAGTCATTTTCAGATTCTGCTTATTTATTGTTCTCAAATACGTGCTATTGCCATAAAGACAATTAATGTTATGTAGAGCTTGAGCCTTTAAGCATTCGTCTGTCTCTATTTCAACTTATTCCTCAACCCCTTCAATTTCTTCACTTAAAAGAGTAGCAATTTGATCAGTCATTATTATGTATCTGATATACTAAATATAATACCATCCTAAGAAGCAACTCCACTGTTAACAAGCCAAATATATGCTTGGATGTTGATGATGTAGACAATTGGTTGACAAGTGGCAAAACAATTCTAGTTACCCCCATGCATTTTGTACTATATCTTCACTAAGTTTCATAAATGCATCATACATGTCTATCCTACGTGGCATATTATACATAGGACGTTATGTAGGATGTGAATTGTCACATAAGATGTCATATAGGAAGCATGTGTCTACCGTTCAATTTTGTACAAATTTGAGTGTCTACTTGTGTACACTCAAAATTAGAGAATATAGATACTAGATGAAGCAAGTTAAAGATATATTTATGCATTATGTCTATTTTGGATCGATCATTCTTTTAAGCCACAACACTATCATATAAACCCCTCCTACTCCAAAGCACTCTCATTGTGACAAAAAAAATTCAAGAAAATGAATTGTCACAACAACTACTTAAAGTTTATATTTTTTCTTGTTTTTTTGGCATCTTGTAGATTTTCTATAGCAAAACAGACAAACCCCACCTCAGATATCCCCAAATTGGATCAATTCTTGAATGCAATTTATGAATGGAGGGTTAATCAGAAGCAGAAACAAGAAGATGTGGGTTTAAAATTTGGAGTTTCAACTGTAGCAGCAGGGGTGCTCTGTTTTTTAGCAGCCTCTATATCAAGTGCTGGTGGGATTGGAGGTGGAGGTTTGTATGTACCAATTCTTACTATAATTGCTGGTGTAGACCTCAAAACAGCTTCAAGTTTTTCTGCATTTATGGTCACAGGTGGCTCTATTGCTAATGTTGTAACTAACATGTTTGTTAAAAGTCCCAAATATGGAGGCAAGATTTTGATTGATTTTGATATAGCATTGCTTTCGGAGCCATGCATGTTGTTGGGTGTCAGTATTGGAGTTATATGCAATAGGGTCCTCCCAGAATGGCTTATCACTATACTGTTTGCTCTGTTTCTTGGTTTTTGCACTTTCAAGACATGTAAATCTGGCTTCTTTTATTGGAAATTGGAATCAGAATTGAAAAATGGAAAACAAGAATTGGAAAATGGGTTGCTGAAAAATGAAAGTTGTGATGAAGATGATGAGGCTTTGTTGGAGAAGAAGGAAGGAAAGGGAGGAATAATTAGCAACATTCCATGGATGAAAATGGGGATGTTGGTGATGTTCTGGTTTTCCTTCTTTTTCCTCTATCTTCTTCGTGGAAATCAATATGGACAAGTATGCCTACTTTTATCTTGTCTTCACTTCTCTTCGTTTGTGTACACGTTTCTTTTTCATTTGTCTTGGATTTTCCTTTTTTGGACACTTTATGCCATAACCTAGTCTTATATATGATGCATCATGTGACCTTAAGTCCCTGGAAGTAATCTAATTTACTTCAGGTTTACAAGTATTTGGACTTCTTGAGTACTTTTCTGTGTTCCCTTTTAAGGTTAAGTTCATTTTTATTTCTCATCTTCTTTTTTGGTACACTGCTGTTTTCTCTTCTTTTTTTACACTACTTTTGGTAGTTGGTAGCATCAGTAACATGACTCCAATTCCTGTCTTCTTTCAGAATTGAGCGAATTTGTGTCGAGACCATGAAAGTAAGACAAACAAAATGAAACGGGAAGAAGTACTTAAATTCAGCTTAGCATACGTCATACGACTCTAGTCCCTTTCTAGCATAATAATAGAATAAAAGACATTAAGTTTAAGAGATACACATTATCTTTCACTTTCTTCAATCTTGAAACAGGAAAGAAAGTAGGGTCTGGTACTTTAGATTATAGACTTGAGATGTGTTATTGCTAATTTAAGGACGCAAATTGCAAGACGGGGAAAGAAAAGGAGAAGTGATGATGAGGCAGTAAGAATTTTTTAAAAGCTAGATTACTTGTTTGTAAAATTGTAATAGAAACTGTTCCAATCTATGTACAGGGCATCATTCCTATGGAAGCATGTGGAGTCGGATACTGGATCATTTCATCAGTTCAGTTTCCTATGGCTATCATCTTTACATCATGGATCTTATATAATAGAGAAAGTCAGCAGAACATGCCTTCCAAAAAACAGGTATCTATCAATAATAAGAGAGTATGTCATTTGCTTAATTTATTGATCAAGGACTAACTTGGTTCGTTAAATGCAGGAAGGAACCACTGAAACTAAACATGGACCTTCAGGGAAGCTCATCTTCCCGATAATGGCACTACTAGCAGGGGTTCTAGGAGGCGTTTTTGGAATTGGTGGTGGAATGCTAATTAGTCCCCTTTTAATCCAAGTCGGAATTACTCCTGAAGTAAGCTTTGCTACTTGCTATTCTTCCATCTTACTTATCCTTAAATTTGTGAGTCTATTTCTCATAACACTGATGACTTTGTTTTACCCCAGGTGACATCAGCAACCTGCTCATTCATGGTGTTTTTCTCCTCTACCATGTCAGCTGTGCAATATCTATTTCTAGGGATGGAACACGTGGACGATGCCCTCATCTTTGCAGTTGTATGTTGTATTGCCTCAATCATTGGATTAGTAGTGGTTCAGAGAGCCATAGAGCATCATGGGAGAGCATCCCTTATTGTATTTTCTGTTGGCACAGTTATGGCTTTAAGCACTGTTCTCATGACTAGTTTTGGAGCTGTTGATATCTGGAGGGATTACACTAGTGGGAATTACATGGGGTTCAAACAGCCTTGCTAAGATAAGAAAACGAGGAAGCCTTAAGAGATGGTCCAATTCAAGGCATTGTCCAAATCTTGCATTTTTATGCCTTATAAAGAATTAGCTGCTACTTGGGAAGCTTTTGTTAAGAATATCATACTATTAGAGAACACGGGTGAACTGGGGCTATGAAATGTTACTTATATAAAATAGTTTGTATTACTACTGTCTCTCATAGAAACAAACTGCCAGTGAATCGTTACTTAGCAAACATGGAGTGACATGATTTACAGAAAGTGTTTCTTCAATGAAATTCTACTTCAGTATCAAATAGTATTTCTGAAATTAGTTAAACTGTAATGTAGAGTAAAAAGTTGTTAGGTGGACAAACATGAGTCTAAATTGCAGGTACTTCAAAGCCAGCCCTAGAAAAAAAAATAAGTTTAACAAATAAATTGCATGTATAGCTTTCTCATCAAATGAGTGTTCAAGCTCTTCCTTTCAAGTCCATAAAAACTAGAGCTAGTAGCTGACAATAGATGATCTACAGGGTAAGTGGAAAACAGAGAGCATTCATACACAGTCACTCTATGCATTGTTCACATAGAAGATACGAATGAACTAACTCTAACAACTAGAAGCTATTTAGCTGAACGCAAAACCAGATTAAAAATCATAGAGTCAAAATTGAACCAAGAATGGCATGTCTTGAGGATGCTATGTTTGGTTAGATGATATAACATAAGGTAGGTATTCATGTAAACTTCAACGAGATTTACATGTTAGTGTACATAATCAGTTGATCAACTACCTCATTATAGTATATATACCAATCTGCTCATATTAGGAGAACAAAATGTCAACAAAGGTCAACAAAATTGTTGACATAGGAAACAAACATTTGCATAATTCTGGTAACAAGAAGTCACCACAATTTAAGCAACTGGAGGACGGAGAGAATGATCTTCTGAGGTATCAACTGCAGCAGGAGGCACAAACTGCCACATAGGAATTCCTGGGTAGCCAAGATATGGCATCATTTTGCTTGCAAAGACTTGATGGGGGGATGAGAAAGGGGAAGGCATTGCAGGAGGGTGTGGTAAAAAACCAGGTTGAGTGTTCATGGCCTTCAGATGCTGCTCGAGTTTGTCTTTCTCTGCTTTTAGCTTTTGTTTCTCATCTCGGAGTTCATTTTTCTCAGCCTGCAAAAGCCCAATCAAAAACCACTTTATACATAGCTCATTAAAGAGAATAATACGATAGGGAAACTCAATCAGTATAATAACCAGATAATCATCGCACCTTCAATTCAATAACCTTCTCCTGCAAGTTGTTGTTCGACTCTTTCAGCTTCTGAGCTTCATCTCTCAACTGCACCACCATACGAACTGCATCACCCAGGATAACAGATTTATCCATTTTTGGCTGCTTTCCTGGTTCCAGAATAGAACTTAATTCTTGAAACCTTGAAAAAAAAACAGAGAAGAATATTAAAACAATTTTATATTCTAAAAATATCCCACTTGTGAGATTACACTGGGTATGTTCTTGTTGTATTCTAAAAATATCGAACAAGAAGCAAACACAAGTATAATTGCAGCACAACCATCACTCAAGCATGCACACAGAAAGAGAAAGGGAGAGAGAGAGAGAGAGAGAGTGTGTCTGCCTGTCATTCAGCTTGTCCCTGCGCATTTTCTCCCTATGTGCTTTTGAATCAGATGCACATGCTCCAGATCTCACCCTGAAACAAATAAAGTCTCTATCATATAAGGAAGAGGAAAAAGAAACACTTCACAAACACAGGAAGGACATGATATGTTAGATGATGCCACAAGACATCACTGATGCTTTTCAATTTTCTGATATACAAAGCACAAGACATATTCTGATGTTAGGTGCTAAAGGATACTGTTTTCAACTCTTTTATTTTTTGCTTCAAAAACTCCAATCAAGTAACTCATTAAAAGAAAAATACCTCTTTTTGGAGCCGCATTCCTTTAAACTATCTGAGTTGCCATAGGAATCTTCTAATCCAGAACTGTAATAAGGTAAGAAACACATCACATTCACCACACCGATTCGAATGATCAATTGGCTTAGTTGTACAACGCAAAAATGGAAACACTTTCATAAAATGCAAGGTTACTATGCAAGATTTGAACTGTCTGCTAAGGCCGAAAGGACTTAGCACATACAAGTTCCTCCTCATACCATATTTAAGTTTAAAAAATGAGTAGCTCCTCTATGATTAAGGCTGCAGATAAACTAAAACATTGTTCAGGCAAAGATCCACCAGGAAAATCTTTTCAAAATCAAGTATGTCTAAAGCTTCAACTTCATATATTCAAAACATATCCATGCTCAATCATTAAATTGATTTTTTTTTAATTTTTTGGGGGAAAAGGAAAATGAAGAAACATAGTAGTTCATAACTTCATATAGTTGACTCCAACTTGTTTGGGACTAAGATTAGTTGTTGTTTGAGAAAAGGAAAATGAGTGCAGACAAAAGAAGGCCAAAGAAATCATTTCTCATATTCTTTTGGAGCTTCTTTTATTTGTGATCTCTGCATCTCAGCATAACTCCTACTTTATCCATCAGTATTTTACATGATTAGCTAAAGCATCTAACCCGGAAATCCTTGAAGACCTATATGTTAATCAATAACCCAATCCAACAAAGAGCTAAACAACAATAAAACCAATCATTTGACAGCAGTGAGGCACCTAGATACCAAATCCAACTAGACTAACAAAATCTTCTTACTTTTATGCTATAGATGATGCAAAAGATAGTGGCTGTTGAAGAATAAACTTGAAAATACTACAAAAGTCAGTATTTCCTCTGACTTTTCTTTTTGATAAAAGTGGTATCCGGGTCAGCTTTCACGCATCTCAACTAGTTCCATGTGATACCTATCACCTCCCACCAACAACACCAAGGCTAGTACAGATGGAAAAAGTGTTTGTGTCTCTTCTGGGATTTGTCACAAACAAAACATTTATATAACCCTGATCTTACCCACAGCCTCCCTTATTCTGAAATAGACCAGCTTAGCTTAACAATAAAAAATCACCCAGAACCTAGATTGAACTTACCTCTGCACATTGAAACTGGAACTAAAGCTATTTTACAAGTGACCAAGCAAAAAAAAAATCATTTTTTTCACTTTTAAAAAGAGTGAACAAGCTAAAACTACTTGATGGTTAGCAGTCTACTGATAATTAGCAACATACACTTCAGGAAAAAAAAATGTTTCTATTATCTTTTTTAAGTAGTACACTTAAGGAGAGTTCTCTATTTATTTTTTTGGTATTTTGAATAGTTCACTTCAAGTTCTTTATTCAAGAAAATTCAACCCCACATTCCCATTTTACCACTTAATTATTTAAAAAAGAAGAACAATTAAAGAATGAAACTTGAATCGTTAGACAAAAGGTTCAAATAAAAAAAAGCAAAAATCGATTAATTTAATTAAATCTGTTGAAAAAAAAAAAAACCTATAAATTAAGAACCTGAGATTATTTGGAAGGGAAAAAGCGTTGGAGGGCCATTGAGCATTGGGTTCAAGAGAAGGAAGGTCTTCCATTAACCCTAATTCTATAAGCCAATTCGATCCGTCTTCCTCTGTTTCCGCCATTTTCTCCGATGTTAGAACTACCGGTGCCGGAAAATTTCTGTTGAAGATTGTAGGGTATCCCAATCCCACTTGCGTGTTAGGTGGAAGAGGAAAACAGGAGGAAAATGAGGAGGAGATGGAGAAGTGCAAGGAAATTATATGTGTGGTGGAGGGAGATTTTGTTTTTCACTGTGAAAAAGTTGAGCCTTCCTCCACTTTTAACGTCAGCGTTCACTGGCATTTTTGTTATTTTTTAGCGTTCACTGCCATGGGCTTTTGACACCATTTGCCTATATTCTTATAAATAACTTTCTTTTAATTTGATTTCGATTAGCATTTATGTCTTTCAATTTTTGGTGTGCTCATATATATATTTTAACTTGTGTAAGATCAAACAAGTAAAACATACACATTCTACGTGGTTTGCACGTTCAATTTTTAATTGTTATGATTTTCTTTTTTAGAGTCAAACTATACGAATTTTAATTAACATTTTATAATGTATTTTTTCATTATATTAATATGTAAAAATTGTAATTTATAGTATTTTTCGTATAGTTTTTGAATATCTAAGTTTTTTGTTTAAAATATTAAATTAATGCAATCTAATTTAACTTTGAAAATTAGTCAAATTGATTTTCGAAAAGCACAACATAACAATTAAAAACGAACGGATGGAGTAATATTTTAAGAAAAAGTTACTCGCACGCTTGAATTCGAATTTTCACTACTAATGTCCATTAAGGTAAAGATAAAATTCTTCCTGTAAAGATTTCAATTTTAAAATGCAAAATATTGGTTAAAAGTAAACAAATCTCTACTTGGGAGCTACTTTGTTTCAATTTTCATTAGCGTTTGTTCAAGTAATTATTAATATAGTCTTAAATAAATGCCACGTGTCTTTGTAAATTATAAAGGTTAAAATCTGTTTTTAATATTTCTTCTATATTAGAGTATTAATTAAAAGAGAATTTCTCTTTATTGGGATAATTCAATTGTCAAGTGAATACAATTTGAACAGTGGTTAGTCTTATTTTATTTCGATAAAATATACAAGGTAATTTGACTCCTCATTAGAAAGAAAATTATTTAGGAATTAAAATTAGTATTTGGTAGTTTTTTTAAAAATTATTTTGTATAAAATCCAGCACATCATGTGAAGATATGGCACCTGGGCCTAACTCAACATCAAAAGCTAGCTCATGAGGAGAGGTTTGTCCAAGTCCATATAAGGAGACCAAATTCCCATTCATTTATCGATGTGGGACATCTTAACACTCCCCCGCACGCCCAGACCTCAACTGGAGTGTGAACACTTCTAAATGGGGGCCATCATCGGTGAACAACAAATTGGAATGGGCCTGACTCTGATACCATATGAAGATATGGCACCTGGGCCTAACTCAACCTCAAAAGCTAGCTCATGAGGGGAGGTTTGTCCGAGTCCATATAAGGAGACCAAATTTTCATTCCTCTAACGATGTGACCTAAGACCTAATTTAACATGGTATCAAAGCAGGGCCCGTCTCACCCAATGTTGGGACCCCCAAAAATCAAAATTGCCCACGCACCAGATGCTCAGCACTGGGCGTGAGGTGGGGTGTTAAAGAATGACAAAAGTCCCACATCAGTGGTTAATGAGATGGGTGGACTCTTTATAAGGCTTGGGCAATCATCCTTTCTTTGAGCTAGCTTTTGGGGTTGAGTTAGGCCCAGGTGCCATATCTTTACACATCAATTACCATATTTAATTATCATTTTACAATTTTATATAATTAAATATATTTGAACTATCAGTCAATTTATATAAAATTTTATATAAGATAAAATATAAAATAATTAATACATAAATAAATAAATTCTACATTATTAATCATTTGCATGATTAATACATATCTAACTCATATCAGCAAACAAACAAGTGCATAATATATCTAACTCATATCAGCAAACAAACAAGTGCATAATATATCTAACTCATATCAGCAAACAAACAAGTGCATTATGCATGTGGACGACTTTTGGAAAACTTTGTTAGTAAAGAGTGTGTAAAACGTGTTTGAACAGTAATAAAAATTCTATCACTAGAAAAACTAAGACATGAAGAATCTTTGTACTGTGATGAAGTAATGAGTTACACATATAAATTATGTGAGAATTTTATTAGTTTTCTGAGTTGCACCAAAACAATAAGAAAAACTAGACATAATTTAGGTGTGTGCAACTAACAATTTCATTATAGTCAGACAGATTTTTACGCCTTATCCCTAAGAAAATTGGATTAGTTTTCAGAAAGAATATTTAAAATATCTTGAATAATTTAATAATTTGCTACTTCTCTTAGCTTGTGCATATAAGTAACAAATTAGAGAATTTGCAATTGTCCCTTCCTATTTCAGATTTTAAAATGAGTGATATAAGTTTATATACTTTTACTAGGAGTTAAAATTTTCTGGTGTCACAATGTGAAGAAAAGGATCAAATTTGTCCTTTATGTTTGAGTTAAGAATCAAAGTAGTCATTCTCTTTTAATATGAAGCACTACTAGTCCTCCATGTTTCATGAATTGGTATACTTTTGGTATTCTTCCAAACATATGCCTATTTTTTAATAGAGCCTTTCTTTTGCACGTGAGAAAGCATATACATGATAATTTTGATTTCACCATTGCAAATCAAATTTAACCGTCTTATTTGATAACTCTGTATTCACTTGGGGGGAGGACTTTCTCACGTGCAAAAGAAAGGTTGGGTTAAAAAAATAGACAAATATTTGGAAAAATACTAAAAATATACCAATTCATGAAACATGGAGGACTAATAGTGCTCCATGTTAAAAGAGAATGACTATTTTGATTCTTAACTCAAACATAAAGGACCATTTTGATCCTTTTCTCTCACAATGTGCCACGACTACAGCTTAATGTTTATATAGTTTTGGGGTGTTCTATTTATTACTCCACAATTCTTGTCCTATTTCTTATGACAAATGACAAATATTAATTTGAGTATGGATTCAATAACCATATATTAAAAAATAAATAAAAGAAAGGATGCTGTTTGTCTTGGGAATAAGGCATTCAGAGCCCTTCAAAGTGTTTCAAAATTATTACCACCATTAACAATGTCTCTTTTCTCTAATGGTCCCGCCTATGCACATTTATGCCTAGATATTTTATTCCAAAGTAATCTTATATGCCTATCTTCCATCCATTAGTGGACGTTGCCTTTTCAACTATTCCTTTTTTTGACTTCATTCATTCATGTAACCAAACTTTATTAGCATTTCTTAGTAGCAATAATTTACGTGAAATCAACTATCCATTTACGTATGTATCCCCAATTAATACAACAAGTCAGACTGTGAAGTGTGATATGTGATACTAGTACCTTAATAGTTCAGTTAGTTGGCTATCTAAAATTTTTCTATTTTCTAAGGAAGTGTTTTCTTGAAACACGAGTTGATTTTTTATTTATTTTCTAGTGTTACGTTGATAAGTAAGCAATTTTTTTTTATCTCAAAAGCATTTATATGTAATCTAACAGAACACCAAGGGTGGGAGGCGGAGGGGAGTGTGGTGGGGTGGGGGGTGATGGTCTAGGGGTACAGATTGGGGGAGTTGAATGGGTGGGAAGATATATACAATAAACATAAAATGTCACCTGTAAAACTTATTATTCCTACTTTCATTAAGGAAGTCATTTTCCTCATTTTTGAGAAACATATTTTCCTAGAGAAATGTTTTTCCCAAGTATAAAAAAATAGAAAACGTTTTCCTCCATACCAAACACACATTTTGTGAGAATATTTAATTCCTCTATGACAAGCGGGGGAGATTGGAGAGTCTTGATACAACCGTAAAATTTATATGGTTATGTGATTAAGGTCATAGATTAAAGATTTTTTTTTGACATATAAATGTACAGGAAACTTGTGTATAATAATTAGGACATTTCTTAGATCATAGAGTAAAAAATTGAATGCATCAAATTGCCTTTAATTTGCTTTCGGTATGCAACACTTAAGGAGAGTTCAGCCACCACACTCTAGGTCAAGCTCAATGACGTGGTTAGCCAGTTTTAGGGGTGTCAAAAATGAACCCAAACATAGGTAATCCGCCCAGAATTTCAAGGGTTGGGCTTAAGATAATTTGAATTGGATTCAATCTCAACTCATTCAAGCCTAACCCATTTTAAGAGAATCCTCAATTGAGTCCAATTCAATCTCCAATTTCAACCCGTTTTAAAACTCTTTACTAAGATATGTTCCTTTTTTTTTAACTTCTTTTAGGATTTATCTATCCATTTGTTACTTTTTTAAAATAAAAAAAAACTTGAGCGAAAACTCGAATTGTGATTATAAAAGTTAAATGTCACTATGTTAAAATTATTGAGATTAATCGGATCAAGACCCAACCCATTTGAGCCCAAAGTAAACTTGGGCGGGTCAAGACCCAACCTGATTTCTATCTCAACCCATTTTAATATCTCCAATTTCAACCCAACCCACCCATTTGACACCCCTAGCCAGTTTCATGATTTTGCTTAGCTTTCAATTACATAAAAGAACAATCTTTCATTATCTAGGTGTCCTTGAAAAGAGATTCTACATACTCACTCCTTTCGTAATTTACGTCCTTATAAGTAGAAAGATGTAAAAGGATGAGTATCCAATTCACGCTAAGAAATAGATGGGATGGTCTCAAACTATCAATAAAATCGAGTTAATATGTAGCCATCGTAATATATTTTGATGCTTCTTGAAAACAACTAAAGCGTGAGAAAGCCACACTCTATTTCTCCACTCGTTTACGTCAATGCCCAATACAGCAATAGATATGTGCTAGACGACGAATCTCTACGTTTGTGCAAAAAATATCATGTTTGCAAAACATCTTGATCCAGGAAGCCAATACCTCCATACATGATCAGAGGCGGATCTAGAATGAATCTGAATCATTATTGTCTCCAACTATGTATACATATCGAAAAATGAATGAATAGTGAATACCCACTGGCTGTCAATATATATTAGATTCGTCTCTGACATCTAACTCTTTCTCTTGTTGCAATTTACAAGTAGGTAACGACATCCATAAACAAAAGGAAAAATGTCATTAACATATTTGTGGTAAGTTCATTTATCGCACATTTACTGGTGCAAAGAGAAATTGAAGTTCCTTCGTTTTCAGGATCCTTTTAGTGTTTGGCATGCACATAGATTCCAGGACCACTACTTATATTAGGCCAAATACCTTCTCAGTGAACAGAAGAGCCATTCATCGCATATCAAGTTTCATTAACTTGTTACATTATACATACACACCTTGAAGACATTACTATTTTTAACACTCTCCTATAAGTGGATATGGAATTATCTGACATTTAAAGATGAAACAGCAGAAGCCACACAAACAAAAGAACCTTTTGTAGCACACTATATATTTATGTTTGTATATGTAATATGTACTTGGACTAGGGTATATCTGTGGGGTTTGATTGAGCAAGACTGTGGATCCTTTTCTTCATCTCATCTGGATTTGCACCAACTATCTTGTCAACTGGCACTCCACCTTTCAACAGCAGAAATGTTGGCATGGCTTTCACCTCATATTTGCTAGCCACCTCCTAGTAACCGAAAACAAAAAAATGTGTATATTAGGTAGAATCAGCTTCAACAATATGATTTATCTCGAATTCCTCAAGCACCTTTTATTGTCCTGATGCTTTTATATTCACATATATCAGAACTCATATTGTTGCTTGAATCTCAACAAGGGATTGAATATAATATGACCAAACATTCAAGTTGCAAAAAGGATCAAAATTGCGAAACTAAGTGGTAGCCCATAATTATATTAGCCAACTATGTCTATCGATCAACTGAACAAAAGCTTCGATCCTCTAAGATTATGTTAGCATTTTAAATTAGAATATTACTACTTGAATGGATTTAAGGAATACCCCTTGTTGAAAGAGAAATAACAAATCTTTTCTTTTTTTTAACAAGTGAGAGAAATAACAAATCTTCATACAACAGTAATTCAGTTACATATCATCATCATATAATTGGACAATGGTTTCTACAGACAACATGGAGAAACTCATCTGTCTATGGAAATTTGTGCAACTGGATTTTCAACAGATCAAATTGACAGCAGAGGAGCATTGTTTGAGAATTACGCAACCAGAATTATTCTTTTGGCAATACCAAAATTATGCAACAGCCTACTTAAATTAATCAGATTCTCCTACCACAAGTAAAAGAGAAAAGATCAGGACTCTCTGAAGAATAATTCGGTTAGATAATCATCAAACTCACTCCACAAATGGGAATCCAGTAGTCTTAATCTAACAAATCTTAAGCAATGCTAGAAAGTATCTGAAGTGACTGGTAAAAGGTGAAGCCTTTCCCTAGACAAAATATAGCAGATTCCATGTCTAATTGCAGTTAGGAATTGCAACTAGGAGAGCAAGAATCTCTCAACTTGGCCACTTGCAAATAATTGAAATAATTATTCTACTCTCAAATGTCTTAAAGATCAACGAGCTTATATCATAAATAACAAAAGAAATGGTAGTACAATTGGAAGAGCTTATATCTCAGATATCATTATTCTCTTATTTAATATGGGAAATTCAAACGAGGTGTGTCTGTACGTCACTTCTTCGTAAATCATTTCATGGTTTTAATATCTTCATATTTCAAGTAATGTTTTCTTTTTGAGAAAAGGTAAGGAGGATTTATAGTATTATAGTAAGCAATATAAGTCTTGCTGATTGCTTAATATTTTAGGAAATGAAAAGCAGCAAAACAAACTTTTGTCACTGGGTGAAGACTTGGTAAAAAAATACCATTATGGTTGACTCAGTTGACCTTTGACAAGCATGTGAACAATATCAAATGACTTTGTAGAAGGCTAGAAGCCAATTAGCCCCAAGTGTCAAGTTGGGACAACTAGAGCATAAATGCCTTTAATAGACTAGATCAGATTATAAGCAAAAAATGGAACTTGGAATATTACACCAGAAAATAGAAAGGGTAGAAAAAGAATTCAGCAAAACGATAAAGATGTCAATCTTAGGCCTTTTCTGTTAGGTGTTGCAGGACTTTTAGTAAAACAAATCCCATCAGAAGCATCTTTTAGTCCAAACAGTTCCTTTTTTCATGCAAATCTCCTTTTCAAGTGGATGATACTAAATTACTAACTAGGTAGAAAAGGACCCAGCTTTTGTACAACAGGAATTGCCTCCTCGTCTGATTGAAAGGCCCAGCATAGTAGACAAGCCAAAAGAATCAAAAGGAAGAACCAAACTAATCAACTTTTTATGAATGTAAATGAGTTATTCACTTTGTCTACGAACATATTCTTGTTGCACGATGTGATATTGGCATATTATATGCCAAGGTCACTCTGACCTCATTGTATGAATGATTCATCATAATCAAGGACTGACCTCCAGACACTAGACAGTAGGACAGAGAACATAAGTTTGACCATGCAACTAAGCAATTCTCGGAGAACAGGCATAATATGTCCACACCCAGTAGCTCATGAAACTAAGGAGACTGAATATTAGTGAGAAATGACTTGTCATAAATTACATGTTTGAGCGAAGGAGAAGATAAAAGAGATGGTCTCAATTAAGGACATTTCAAGAGTCAATCAGTTTAAAGACCAAATTTTGACTTGGTGTAGAGGATTTATAAAAGACCCCCTTGACACCAAATGAAATCCCTATCCATGATGTTTGACTCTGCTGTAAAAGCAAGATAAACTAAACCCAAGGCTGGTAGAAACCAAACAGTCCAGTACCATTCATTATTTGATCAGAGGATATATTTAGTCCAATATATCACATCCTCCTCACAATACCCCTCTCAAATGTGCTTCCTGATCAAGCTGTGAGCTTTTAGACGGAGCGCATTATCGAAATATTTGTAGAGAAGGATGAATTTCAGCCCAATAATTGGATCCTCACATCTTTTATACTTTGTTTATGAGATCTCAACATGCAATATTCAATTAGAGAAATATATTACCGGAAAGCTAAAGGACCATCTTTACAACTCTAATATAAGACATCAACTCGGCTATTCTTTTATCAAGTCAACTGGCTCATACAAACTACCTCTCTTGATGATTTCCAGCTCTTACCCTTTCTCGTTCATTTGATTGTGATCTCTTAATCAATGAAGAAACATAAATTTCTAGTATTTCCTTGAAAAATTGAACATATTGCACTAGCAATCCCGCCATGATTTTCATGATACAACTCATACTTGATCAAAATAAATTAAAATTATCCAAATCTATACCAAAGTTCTTACTATGCCACATGCCTTAAAGTCATGCAAATTAACTCGAACATCTAGAATACAATCAGCTATTTACTCAGGAAGTGGATTACACTTTAAAAACTCGACCAGAGAGACACACAATGATACAATATAATACATACTACCATTAACAAGGTTAAGCTTATATCCCTCAAAGGGATGCCACAGGCAAGTAACCTCTCATAACTAGACCAGCCCTTAGAAGTATGTTTAGCAAGGGAAATTTCTGCATCCTTTTTTTCTCATCTTTTAGGCTATAAAGTTGTCTTTTACACCAAAGGGCTAAAAAGACCTTACCTTGACCTCATCCACATCAACTGTGAGAAAAGACATATCATGGTACATAGAAGCCAACTCCTCCATAAAGGGTTTCATAGCCACAGATGGAATACACCAAACAGCCGTAAAGTGTGCCACAATCTACAAATACCCACAAGGAAAAAATGATTTTTTACACATACTAGAAACTGGAAACTTCAATAAAGATTCCAACTTTTGAGAAACAAAAATCAAGATTTACTTACAGGGCATCCTTGAAGTGTGGCTTGATTTACATGAAAATCCCATGATTCCTTGGAGTCTGCCTTCACAACTCTTGATTTAGTCCCCTGTTCTTGAACTTCCATTATTCCTGCTTACAATTGAGAAGGCCAAATTTGTGTTTATCCAAAATAGTCACTAAAGAGATGAAAAAAGGAGGTCTTTTCTTTTATTAGAAAAAAATTAAACCCACCTTATGAGTTATGCATTTTTGGCTAAGCATAAACTGATACTAGAAGTTTTGGACCTTTCTCGAAGTTTCTTCCTTATCTAGTTTTAATAATGACAAATAGATTAGCCTAGAAATTAATCATGTTTTTTTTTTTTTAACTTTATGATTGTGATTTCCTCATCTGATTTTAGTAATGACAACTGGGTTAGGCACAACTGCACAATTATAGCGGTGATTTTTAAGGAATTACAGTAACATTCTGGAGCACACATAATAAAGAGTAAAAATATCATATAAAATATATATGAAATTTTAGTAATTTTAGTGGTTGATCATTTGGACTTTTACTTATTAAGGATTCGATTCCTTTAACAAACTTCATTGGTTGATTTGCAGTTCTACTAAAACTTTATGGCTCCATTTATAATTGTTGGCTATTGCCTATAAGAACATTAACCAAATTATAAGGATGTCACATGGGCTGACCTGGGTCTGACCCATTAGAGGGCCCGAGCTGATTTGCACATATAGAAACTTTCAGTGGCACTGTTTAAAATTTAACCTCATTTTTAAAAAGTATAAAAATAATCTTTTCACCAAAAGTAGGAGCAAAATTCTGGTATGTCAGCAAAAAAAAAATACTGTATTTGATATTGAGCAAGTTTTTCTTAGTAATAATTTATTGTGATCATCATGATTTTGGTCACAACAAATTCTGACAAATTATCATAATTTTAATCACAAGATCTGCCTTAACAAGTTATGGTAATGTTAGAATTTAGTTAGAAATCTTATTAAATTATGGGGAGAAATCCTAAATCATCATAAGTTGTTCAGTGAAATTTTAGAAAAAACCTTTTTGCTTTAAAATTATGCTCCGTTAGGTTTATAGGGCATGGTTGAGACAAATTATTAACGAATAACAAATATTGAATTTGCATATTTAAAGGGTATTTTAACCCTTTTCCTCTTATTTTAAATGATGATAATTTTGATACTTGTATAGATTTGGCTAAATCTCAAAAGTTTTGTATCCTGTCAAACACTTTTATATGTAAAATTTGAGATAAAGTAATTTGTAACAAGCATAAATTTGGAATTTCCTCCTCTTCTTCACCTTCAATTGGTGGTATATTGTACGAACATCTTAAAGCCTAAAAGGTGAAAACCTTCTGATGAAGGAACCATAAGAGACACCTACACTCAATTTATAACGAAGGGAAGGGATCATTTTTTATGCCACACTATTGAGTTATCATAATTCTGCGTACAATAGGAGTTTAGTGCATTGAACTATTTTTTTATTTATTCATTCGACAAGCTCTAAAAGTTTCATCAATTTCAACAAATATCTGTCATACATGATAACGTGTACATCCAAAATCTGCTTGGTCCAGGTGTCAAGATGCTACAGCTTGGAAAAGAACCTAATCCAACATGTCAACAATTAAGGCATTGATTGGTTGATGGAATATCCAAAACCAGATAAGGTGATCCTAAGTGTAATCACTCTGCATCACAGACACCAGAAATTGCAATATCCACATCATACGTACCACAAACATTAACTTATAATTCCCAAACACTTGTAATCACTCTTACCTGAAACATTTTTTCATCACCAAAACAAAAAGGTCCTGAGAAATGACTCATGCTATGGCTTCTATGGGTGGCCTAATTGGTTCTTCACAAACTGTCTTGGATGGTAGCCTCCAGCTTAGTGGCTCAGCCCGCTTGAGCACTGTCAGCACCACCAGAATTGCCTTGTCTAGACCAGGACTCACTGTCAGAGCCCAACAGGGGTCTGTTGACATCGAAACTAGCCGCAGAGCCATGATTGGTCTTGTTGCTGCTGGCCTAGCTGGTTCCTTTGCTAAAGCAGCTTTTGCTGAAGCCAGGTCAATTAAGGTTGGCCCCCCACCTCCTCCCTCTGGTGGATTGCGTAAGTCTTCTTTTTTGCTTTCTTTCTTAGTGATGAATCAACTTCTTCTTTTATAGATGTTTCAATTTCAAACACAGAGAGATTTATAAAGTCTGAATTACACGCGCCTAGTCTTGATCCATCACTGATTACTCGAACGATACAATAGTAATTTCATAACAGATATACTTCTGGACAACTGATATAGAGTAAGATTCACATATCCAAGACAGAAAACCTAGGAGTGACCCTCAAATGCTGCATTTCAATTTCTAGTAATTTGATCCTTTCGATCAAGTAACTTGATATTTATATCAGCATTTCCAATTGAAAGATGGATCAAGGAAAAGATTAATTTAGATTGTTATAAGGTCATGGTCATGTCAAACAGAAAGGTCCTTAAGTGAATTAAAAAAGAGAATTAAGCTTGAGAAAAGAAAAAAAAGAAGAGGGGCTCATAGAAAGTAGTTAAAGATTGCATTTTGACAAGATGATTTCAATCCTTATAAGGATCTGTAAATTGTCCCTTCTAATTTTAATAGTAATATTGTGTGAGGGGAGCGTTGCCTGATAAAGTTGTTCGAGCTGTTGTGGTAATAGCCTCTTGCAGGAATGCAAGATTTAGGAGTAGTTATATATGCAGTTGGAACTATCATGGTTTCTCATTTTGGTAAAATTAGATGTACAGAAAATCCCAACTATTTGAACTAGAAAGAATATTGGTTGCAAGTACTAGAAAAGATAATGTATGGAATTTCCGTACTGATGCTGAGATTTGGTTTGGGCAGCTGGAACTTTGAACTCAGATGAGGCAAGGGACTTCAGTTTGCCATTGAAGAATAGGTTTTACCTTCAACCATTGACTCCAGCTGAGGCAGTCCAGAGAGTTAAGGATTCAGCTAAGGAGATTGTTAGCGTCAAGGATTTCATCGACAAGAAGGCCTGGCCTTATGTCCAGAATGACCTTCGTCTCAGAGCAGAATACCTTCGCTATGACCTTAAGACTGTCATCTCTGCTAAGCCAAAAGAACAGAAGGGAAAACTCCAGGACCTGTCTGGAAAGCTCTTTAAGACCATTAGTGATGTAAGTCAAATGCCTAAATTCTTGGTTAATAACATGAATGACATAGTAATTGGATGGGTTGCTTATGATTTCGCTTTCTTCTGACAAACCATTTTTATTTTCTTTCCTCAGCTGGACCATGCAGCAAAGACAAAGAACAGCGCTGAAGCACAGAAGTTCTATGCTGAAACTGTAACTACCTTAAATGATGTTTTGGCCAACCTTGGCTAGAAAGCTTTTCTGTACTATGTTATTACTTCCTGTAAGTTAACGAATACCTCTTGAATCAATTGTGAAGAATGATTTTGGAAGAATGTTTAAAATCTGAAACAACTAAGCGCTGCATCTGAGAGCCTCATCCTGAGTTTTGCATGTGATTTTGATTGGGAATTTCACTTGATTGAGGCCTGGAAACAATAAACATGGTTGCACCATTCCACATTACTCAATGTTACACTTAATCTTTAATTTTCTTCCCATAAAAAATCTACCTCAGTAATGAAGTTTCACTACGTCTTCTGTCTTAAGTCCTTCCGGGTTGCAACACCAGAGAAACATGAACAAATGGATTGGTTTAAACCGAACTTCACAAATGTACATAACCTTACTGCAGACTCAAATTTAAGTACTTGAATGTTAAGCAGAGTATTAGTATGCAGAGGGATAGATGAGTAACAGCAAGGATGCTAATAGGAAAAGAAGCAGTGAAATCATATTGCAATTAGACCCCAAAGTAGTTGCAAAAAATACATTGAATACTGAACTAGTAAAAGTATGAGTCAGACCAGCAATGCTTTAATACATTCTTTCTTCTTTTGGGAAAACAACGCAACTCACATTACTGTTTGCCTAGGACATATTATGAACATAAAATTACATTAGAGTCGAGAAAAAGTTACAAATAACATAAAATTCAAGAAATGTTACATGAAATATTAGGAATTTTTAAAAGGGAGATATGGGACTCGGTTATGATGAGTTCTCCATACATATTCTGCTTTCATTTCTCTCGTATAGAGCACTGAGTTGATCTAATTCTGTTAGCAAAGGCTGCATATATTGGAAGAGAGTAATTTTTTTTGTATTCATGCATGACCTCCTTGTTGATTCAGCTTCTTATCTTCCTGGATGGTAGCAGTAGCAGAGATGTAGTAGGAAACTGAGAAAAGTCCATGGATAAAGCACAATATCCCTCCTATCGACAAGAAACGATGGTGTGATATGCCACAAGATCTTCTTGCCTTCCCGTTTGACAACGTTCCAGCTACCAGCAATGAGAATGCAATGGCCATAATGATCCTAGTATAAGAACAATTTCTTTTAAATCTACAACCATGAATAAAATAAGTAATACATAAACAAAATGCACGATTTAATGAGCACCACAACATTCATTGCCCTCATAAATAAATCTGTCCATGCTACCACTAGGGGATATAATGTGATGGTTAGAATCTTTGAACCATTAATCAGAGGTCTTAGGTTCGAGTTCTTTCTGCAAATGGAGAACCTTTTGACAAAGAGTGTTTTACCCCTTCGTGGTTCTACCCAGTGCAAATCTAAATAAGTCGGAATGGGAGATGAGGGGGGTTTGGAAATTACCATTGGAATACAAATGAAGCAAAAGCAAGTTGCTTGTTAGAAGAGGCCTTATCCAACTCTTCCTTGGACTGGACGCAAATACAACCAGCAAGCAGATTAGAAATAACTTGTGCCAGAACCAGAAGTACTGTTGCAGCCAATCCTAGCTTAAAAGCTTCATAGCTTGGATCTCTACATTCAAAGATCCACACCTTTAAGTCTTGAACCTGTTCCAACAAATCAAGCCTAATTGTGTTAATTGCCACAAAATATAATTAAATAGATAAAAGTATTTTAGACGAGATGACCACACATTTAACATAGTATAAGAGCAGAAAAAGGTTCTAGGTTCGAGTCTCATTACTACCCGCTATCAAAAAAAGATCCCACATAGTTGCCCCACAAATAAAAATCAGGCTGGTACATGAAGGAGCGTGTTAAGAATGTAGCAACTAAATAAGAGTATGTTGTATCCTAAACTTTTTAGATGAGACAGTCACACATTTCTAACAATTCATACTAATCAAATTTATGAAATTAAAGAATTATCATTTACCTTATTTTGTTCTACCTCAGCTTGAATTCCTAGTATACCTGCAGCAACATCCAAAATCACAAGAAGAAGACAAACAAGAATGCCAATGTTTTTAGCCATCTTTGATAATCTAGTCGATTAATTAATTTCAAATTGGAGATGGCTGATAATCTTCATGGAAAAACAGGGGATACCCTTTTATACAAACATAGAGAATGCATGAAAGCAGCAAAAAATGGAATCCAACGTGAGAATCTGAATAAAGGAATGGATGCAAGAAACCTAATACTTAATGTTGTATATGATATATGAGTAAGATTAGCTGGAGCCTATGGAGAAAAAGTCTTCCTTTGTCTTGAAAGACCTCTTTATTCTACTTTACTTTGTTTATTTTTTCTCTCTTTAGATTTCGATTCCTTTCATGGGGAACAAGAAAAGCAGGGTATCCCCAGCTCAATTTTTTTGTTATTCTCTTAATTTGTTAAAGTCACTTATATTCACTTGCATGTTACTTCAGCTTTTATTAATTGTTAAGATGATTTGCATAGATGGATTCTTTCTAATGGTTAAGTATTTGCCTTGAGATCATGCTAATGCCAATATTGTATACTTCTTTGATTCAATTTACGTGACACTCTTTTATTTCTATTTTTTTTCAAATTAGACATAAAACTAAAAGCACATTTATAAAGATTCAACCTTAGACCTTTCAGAATGGACTTGGTTCTTCGAAACTTCTCTAAAAAGTAGACCTTACAAAATGGACTTCCTAGGTAAAATTACGTGGTTAAGCAAACTTATACTACTTAATTACTCATCATAGTTATAGTTTGCTATAATTATCACCCACGACTAACATTAACCATTAATTACGTGGACTGACTTCGAGTTTATATAATTAGCCACGTTTGTATATGTATAATTCGCAACTAACAATTCTTTGTTTGATTTATATTTGTATATGATGATGATTTCCTTTGGTTTTTCAGTTTTGTCATCATATACATTCAAATTTTTTGTGTATAACTTTTTAAAGTTGGTATAAACGTGTAGTTTTTGAATTTTGTATAATATAATTTATATAATATATTTTGTATAATTGTTTAAAGTTCATATGTTTATGTTTGTATCAATTCGTTATTTCGAGTTTTATTATATTTGTATAATTCCATACTTTATATTATTCAATTATACAAAAACACGTTAATTATACAAACGTACCTTCGAATTATACAAACGAGATGCGAATTATACAAATTATTGCCCTCTTTCGCTCGCCTTTCTCCTCCCTCTCCCAATATCTCTCACCAGAATATACAAATACATATGTATAATATACAGTTATCTAACCGATATACATATACAATCAACCTCTCTCTCACTCTCTGCCCTCTCTCACTCGTCTCTCTCCTGCCTCTCCCGGTATCGCTCGCCACTCTCCTCCCTATAACATGTAGCTACAAATCGTAATTAGCAAATTATTGTTATGGAGTGTAATTAAGTTATTTTTGAGTGGTTATATGCGAAAACTCCTCTTTCTATTATTTGAAAGTGTAGAAACATTTTGCAGCCTTTTGTGAAAATCATTAAAGCCCAGCCCAAACATAGAAAATAAACAATTATACTGGACTCCACATGAAGAGAGTATCCAGTCCAGTAGGGGTGTACATGACCGGATTGGTTCGGGTTTTTTAAATATCAAACCAAATTATTTGTGTAAAAAAATTAAATTTATAAACCAAACCAAACTAATAAAATTTGGATTTTTTTGGGTTTTTCAAATTCCAAACCAAACCATTGTGTTGAATTTATAAATTTATAAATCAAAACCAAACTAATAAACCTCGAATTTTTTCAGATTTTTGGATTTTTTCGATAAAGTTTGCATACAAACATGTAATTAACTTGTGCTCCAAATATTTCTTTAGTCCAACCAAAATACAATTATATAAGGTGTTTCTTATAAAAAAAACACAAAATATGAGATGAGTACTGATGACACAAAAATATTCAATAAAAATAATAATGAAATCATCATATAAAATAAATACTGCAAAGTCATAATGAAAATGATCATAATTTAAAAATACTAAATCATGCTAAAATAAGTTTAATAAGTATTAGTTACATTACTAAATATTTAAGGAAAATTAAAATTAGATTATGTATTTTAATTGTCTAAACCAATGTAAAATTAAAGAACAAATATTCAATATTATTGTCATTCTTAGTGTTGAATTGATTTTCTTTTTGCATTAGTATTAATTTGATTTTGGTTTAAGTTTTATTATAATTATCAACATCTTTGAACTATAATCTTTATTGGACCATTCTGAATTCTAAGTTTTAAACTTGAAATAATATATTAAAAGATAAAAACTATGAAATTGTATAAGAAATATTTTAAAATTATATCAAAGTAAATATTTTTATGTATAAAATAAATTTTAAATTACATATATAATATCGGGTTGGTTTGGTCTCAGGTTGTTTTTTTTTTAGTTAAAACCAAACCAACTCAAATATAGTCGGGTTTTTTTTCTCAATACCAAACCAAGTCAAACCGAACCACTAGTCGGGTTTTTTCTGATTTAACTCGGTTTACGGTTTAATTCGATTTGATTTTGTACACCCTACAGTCCAGTTAATAGCTTTGGGCTGATTACTTCTGCTCATGTCTACGTTTCAATTTATATAATATTTTTTTAAATTTTATTTTTTTACAAAAAATAGTTGTACTATGTATCTTGATAGAATAATTAAAATTTATTTGAAAATTGTTATAAACATATTTGTAATTTTGTATTATAGTGAATATCTATTATGTGGAGTTCTTTTAGAAAATTGTTAGGAGTCCTACTTGGGGATCAAGTTAGGTTTCCCCTCCTAGAGATCTGTGAATCCCTATGAATACGAAGTTTTATAACACGTTATCAGCATGAGACTCTAATTAATAGAGAAATTAGATAATAAGTTAAAATTGTCAATTGTATTATGTCCGTATTTTATCCGCTACAAAATCGTTTCTAAGGTATGATAAGTTTTATTAAGTATGTGTTCTTTGAAGTATTCTGACAGTCACTTTTGAAAAGTAAATCTTGAAACAAGATGCAGATTAATACATATGCCTAATAATGGCAATGATTTGTATAAGGAATAGTATATATGTGGTCATCATTGCTTGATTTCAATTAAATCTTGTTCTTGATTTAATTTTCTATTTTATATGAGAATTTTGAAGGTATAAAAAGTAATTCATTAAGAGGGTAAGACGATGAATTCATGTCCAATCGCACCAACGGAGTAAGACGATGGATTCATGTCCAATCGCACCAAGAGGGTAAGACAATTAATTCATGTCCAATTGCACCAAAAGGGTAAGACGATTTGTGTCTTTAACCGAGAAGTATGCATAGATGGATTCTTTCTAATGGTTAAGTATTTGCCTTGAGATCATGCTAATGCCAATATTATATACTTGTTTGGTACAATTTATGTGACACTCTTTTATTTTTATTTTTTTCAAATAAGACATAAAACTAAAAACACATTTATAAAGATTCAACCTTAGACCTTTCAAAATGGACTTGGTTCTTGGAAACTTCTCTAAAAAGAAGTAGGAAAAAATGGCACGGCATGGCATTACATTTTACTAATTGGCAACATATAGTCCCCTTTTATTTTTTTGACAAAAAAAGGATTTTAAAAATTAAATTTTGCAATTAGTAGCCCATGTATTGAAAATTTCTTTTTAATTAAATTAAATAATTTTAGGAGGTGGCAACATGGTGTATTTTTTTATTGGGAAGTAGTTTTTTTTCTCCCCTTTTTTGCTCTTCTTTTCCATACACACACGATTTTTTTTAATAGTGTTTTTTTATTGATTATGTAATTATTTATTCAATTCTTCTTCTTCATTACTTTAAATAAAAGATGATTTACTTTTTGTTTATTAGTTTTACATATTGAGTTCTATTAAAATATTCGTTCATAGTGTGTATTTTTTCTCTTTCGCTTTTAAATTTTTTATGTTTGCTGATGTATAGCCGTCAATTTCTCAATCTGTTAGCCTATGTTCCATTGTTCTCTCATAAATTTCTCTTTCATATATATACACATGAGTGTTTTCTTGCCCAAATCATTAGAAACTTTCATGATTTGTGAAATTGAA
>JAJOOO010005325.1:0-19035 GCA_029582685.1 Solanum piurae | reverse complement strand
TTCCTTAAATTTGAGGAAAATGAATTGATTTAGAAAACATTTAACACAGCCAAACATGAGAAAAATGGAAAATATTTTCATACCAAACACACCCTAAGTGTGTAAGATGTTTTGGGCTGACGTAAAATTTGTTCAAACATCTTGCATTCTTCTTGTCGTCCGCATCCACATTTGCTTCATGTCTTTTGAGGAAAATAGTTATTTATCCAATAAAATCAAATCTAAAAATACCTTAAGCAACTAGCTCTTTGTTTTAATGCATGAAACACCAATTATGAAAAGACAAAAAGATTTCAACTAGTAACATGGATCAGCAAAAAATCACACTTTAATTCAAAGTAATATTCAAGTAATAAAACTAGACTCCTCAATTCCCCATTATGACGGGATATTAGAACGAAAAAGTTACTAAATATAAAAAGTGACATCCAGTTTAAATGAACTAAAACAAAAAGTAAAATACGTAAATTAACTCTCGCTTCAGGCCCTCCGACAATGCCACTCTCGGCTTCATTATCACAGTTTGAACTACTAATAGTATTAGTTGCAAGAACCTTAGGGGATTTAGTACGAAAATTATATTGTCTTTTATTGGAAAGTGTAATATGGGAAAGGATAGTGAGAATTGAAGTGAATGTTGTTGTACATTTCTCTATTTCAAAATACAACATCTACTACAACTGACCACACCATTAATATAAGTTAGTCGGATCCGTTGAAATCCAGTTGTTACTGAAATTATAGTATAATATTTGGATTAAATTAGAAGGATATGAAATGAGTTGGAAACTTTTTTAGTCTTTTAGTTTGAGGTGCCAATGTAGCATAGTTGCTTAGCCGTATTTCCTCTTACGTATTACACTGTCTTTAAGTGGAAAAGGAATTGTTATAAACTCACCCCATCCCTATGGTACTATGATTGTGGGTTACCGTACTCTATCTAAAATTGACAATGTTAGAAATGCAATCAACTCCAGCTTGATGTGTGAATCCTTTGCCTACCAACCTAGATTTGAACCTTTCCACACTTCCATCTGCCTTATGTTTGATTGTGTACACCTATTTTCATCCAATAGCATTTTTTCCTATTGGTAGAGGAACCAACTCCCATGTATCATTTACATACAATGCTTCAAACTCTTGTGTCGTTGCCATTTGTCAGGCAAAATTTTGCTTCCTCATAACAAGAAGGTTCTGATTTATGTGAGAGTTCCTTTCCCAACTGTTGACTATCCCTTTGAGTTGTAATGCTAAATAATGGACATATATTAAATTGAATTTGAAACTAGGTACAAGTAACACTTTATGTAAAGCCAAGACTGGATTCAAACAGACATCTCCAATTTCATTTACTTTAACCTTGTATCCATTTGGTAAGGTGATTAGAAAAGGATATGGCAGTGGCCTAGTATTTTTAGGACAATTTTATCATAGGTCATATGGTGTGATGCTCCTGAGTCTATGATCTAAGATCCAGCAGTCAATACGTGACAAGTTACCTATCTCAATCGTTGAAGAATAACAAGCAAGTATATGCCTGAATTGTCTGTTTCCAGCCTGTAGGGTCCCCAAGAGGTTGAGCAGCTGCTCATACGGACCTTTAGATAGATTCAGTGGCATTTGTCTCCTCAACTTAAGATTTTCCTCACCACCCTGATTGTTTCCTTCTTCAGATGTGTAAGCATTTGCTGCAGAGGCTGAACCCTTTCCTTTGAGACATATGGAGTTGGATGTGTAGACATGAAGTTTATTAGATATGTCTTTGGTGTGTCCAGATCTTTTGCAATAGTCACAAAACAAGTGTGACTTGTTTTGTGCATAGGAATTACCAGTACTAGAACTACCTCTGAAGTAATTATTGTTGGAATTTCCACTATTATCTGGACCTCCTCTGTATGAACTGTAGTTTGTCTTGAAATCTCTACTGGTGTAGGGTGATGCAGATGCACTCAGGGATGTGGAATCCAAAGCAACCTAGTTATGGGGCCTCACTTCTCGTTGCCTCACCTCTTGGGATAGGATAGCAAAAGCTTGTGCCATACTAGGAAAAATTGTCATCATCTGTATATTTCCCCTCATAGTGTACATCTCATTCAATCTCATTAGGAAGTGTATCAGCCTTCTATCTTGTTCAGCCTTGCACATCTTTGTTATTCCACCACAAGTACATACACAAATGCATTGAGAAGTAATGTTGATTGTGTTCATCTCCTCCCACAGCTTCTTTATTTTTGTGTAATATCCAGTGATATCTAGAGTTCCTTGGACCAGATCATCTATTTTCTTTTGAAGTTGGTACAATTTGCAACCATTGGTCTGATCATATCGATCCTTTAATTCCTTCCAAAGTTCCCTAGCATTGCTCACATGTTGGAGTCCATCTCTTAAGTTAGGTGAAAGTGAATTTAGAATCCAAGAGGTCACCATGTCATCACATCTCTCCCAATGTGCAAAACTTGAATCAGCTGAGTCTAGCTTCACGATCTTCCCGTTAATAAAACCATTTTGCTTTTCACTGACAGGGCTCTAAGAATTGCTCGTCACCAAATTTGTACCCATTTCCATAAAAAATAGCAGGTAACAATGTTGAACCTGCATTCTCTTATGGATGTAGGTAAAATGGACTAGTAATGTCCATTCTGATGGTGGTTGTATTGTTATCAGGTTGAACATTAGTCATATTTGAACAATTTTCAATACAGATGAAATCGATTGAAGAAGAAAGAAAATGCGATAATGATTAATCGCACAAAGTTAATGGAGATCCAAAATGTTGAAAACAAGGCAACAGTAACTCAAAATAAATCAAATCTAAATGAAGAAAACAGAGAAAATCCACAATAGCTCAATTTTGTGATTACCAAAAAAACTGAGATCGATACAATACTCACAATCCAAAATGAAATTGTCAATCCCTATGCACTGATACCATGACAAAATTGGAAACAAGAGTGCTGGAATAAGCTTGAGTTCTCCATTAACTCGAACTCAAAGAGAAAAAGAAGTAGAAGAAACTTCTAGAAGGAAGAATTGGAAGCTGAGTATTGCATTTTACTAACTGAATCAATAAGCATTACATTGGTGTGTATATATACACAAAAGGAAATTAGCTAATTCAAAATAGTCTTGACATTTCTAACAAACTTAACCAACTTCCTAATTCTAACTACTTTTAACTACCCTGACTTTACTCACTAATTCTATCAAAATTAACGCGCTTAATAATGTAGAGGTTCAACTTTTGAGTTTTGTGGTGAAGTTTCTTTCATCTTGATGCATCTTTTGCTCAAACAAAGTGGATATATGGTGGATGACACCGATAAGAAAAGGATATCATACGTATAATTTAACATAAAAACTAGCTTGAAAGTCAAAGATTTCCAAATCATATACATAATGAGATAAATTATAATGTCACCTACCTACTGATGTATATTGTTAATGTCTCAGTATGTGTAGGTCTGGCAATTAAAATGTGTATAAAATAATATAGGAGCACAACATCGAGTGAGAAAAAAATTAAATTAAGTATACTTTGATCATGACCGGAAAAAAAAATAGACAACTATATTGTCTTGCATAATCCTCATTAAAGTGAAACTCAACACATTTGGTGATGCAACATAATTTGGGGTAACACTGACCAACAGAGAGAAGTGACTTTGGTCTCTTGGGAGAAAATCTAATTGCTAAAGAATTTGGTGATTTTAAAGTTTGATGTGGTAGAAAGTGAAATGTTGCAATTTGTGGGGAAATTAGTGTGTGACAATTTATTGAGAAAAAATGTGTGTTTTGAATGAAATTGATAAATGGAGTATATGAAGGAAAACACATATATTTGGGACCATTAGACTCCCAAATAATTGTAGTTGGTATTGAAGAAAATTGAATTCTATAAAGATAAAAGATGATGAAATGGTATATCAATTGAACTATTGACGAATTAAGTTACTCTTTGACTTCAAATGACACATAATTAATCACCAGAAACTTCAAAAGGGTATCTCACAACATACACTACACTAACTTGCAAGCAGACATATACTAGAAGTGTTTAGAAAGGAGTTGGCAACATCAATCTAAGAATCATAGATATACCACACATGAATTGGAATATATTCAAGGAGATTCATGAACAGATAGAAGTATTGATAGCACAAATAAAAATTGAGGTAAGAGTTAGAATAGAACAACTGAAGTACACAAAAAGAGCTCATATATACAGTTGTAGATAGGAGTGTTCAGGAGTCGGTTATAGCCTTATAGGTTTTAATTTGATTGTTCAGTTATTAATCATGAAAATAAAATCAAAAGACAAGGTGTGGAATAGAAAAGCAAATTAATTAACAAATAAGCATATGCCAACTTCACTTGTCGTAATGTACTTTTTCCTTTCAAATTGAATTTTCACTAACAGAGGAGAAAATTAAATGAAAACTAGAAGAGCAAACAACTGAATCATTCCCCCAAAATTGATTCCATTAAATCCCCCAATATAATTATTCTATCCCTTAAATTATTATCTGCACCGCCTTTTTTTCACCATAAAACTGGCTAGTGATATTATTTGATCTAGGCCTAACCTGGCTTTAAAATACGTCACTAGAATGTCAGGTCTGCTTACTTATAAACCCCCTCATATAAAAGATATGTATATAATTCTACATTGTCTTTTTCCCACCAAATAATGACCTAACCTGATGATGATATTGTCTGCTTTGAGCCTAAACCCGCACGACTTTAAAATGTGACACTAAAGTGTAAGATCTACTTACTTATCATGTATTTTTGCTGGTGTGGACTTCTTATCCACACAAACACCCTCTCTTATGGATTCAACGTACTCGATGAGGTTTGTCCAACCATATAAATTTTGCCTAAGAATTGCCCATCACATGAGATTTACCTAAACCTAGCAAAGATGTTTGCTCCACCTTATCAGGATTCATGTAAACTCAATTGAACTTCAGCTCGCATCGACACAGTTGACACAGAAGTGACTCTAATACCATCTATAACAGTCTAATCCATTAGTGATATTGTTCTATTTGAGCCTAGAATCACACAACTTCAAAACACATTATTAAAGTATAAGATCACCTTACTTATATACTTAATATCCATGTTGTGTTCTGACGATGTGATACTTCTTATCCTATATTTGGGGTAACACATACAACCTCCTTCCTCATTTCCGATAGCAAATTAAATTATTATTTTATTCTTGAATACTTTATTCTTATAAATGATGTAGTAAAAAATAATTTGAACAAGTGATTCAAAATAAAAGAAATATGGGCTTGATAGTTGGTCATACGAACCTGGACTCTATATAAAATAGAATAATTTGTTTGCAAAATAGAAGATTTTGCGCATTTTGAGCTACACTTACATTGGACAATAGGCCTCAATCCAACACAAACTCAACAACTATTTCAAACATAAAGACCCCTGCATATAGTTTTTTCACCAACTTAACAACTAATTGAAATCAAATAAAAGACTTTGCATACTGTTTTTCAAACAATAATAGACTCTGCATATAAAGTAAATAAGGATTCAAATGGCTATTTTATCTCCAAAGAACAAAACTTGACCTCTTTTTCATATTTATTTTATCTTGGAGTTTCTTCTTCTTCTTCTTCTTCCTCTTCCTCCTCCTCCTCCTCCTCCTCCTCTTCTTCTTCTTCTTGTTCTTCTTCTTACTGCCAGTATAGCAAATTCAATTGCCTACTAAACTGATAAATCTCACATGTCATTCCAAAATGTAAGGATTTACAATTTACACAAAAAAGTTTCCAACACTCAGGACATGCCCTAATTGAATATCCTTGTTGATCACCGAATAGTTTACCATACAATCCATATAAGGGCAATCAATAACTAGTGGCAAAGCCAAAACTTTTATTAGTTGACTGGCATCTATTACTCGGATAAGAAAATCAACCGGCATTATTAAATCGATATCCAAAATTTCCTTGCAATCAGAAGCAGGACACCTTATAGCAACCTCATGGATAACCTCGTTGATTTTTTCACCTATATAATTTTGTATGCATTCTTCACAGTAACGGTGATTGCAATTGGTTCCCCACATATTTGTGTTTGACAGCGGAAATACATCTTCACAGATTTCACAGAATGTACATGAAGATTCCCCCTTTTGAGTAATACTATTATTTACGTTAAATGAATCTGGAATAACAAAATACTCAATTTTCATAGGTTTTTTACCAACACCATGATTAGAGCTTGATTCCAAATTCTTACCAGAATGAAACTGAGATGAGTAAAAGAGAATATTTTGCAACTCGATATCCTCAGCTCCGCTCTTGTAGCCGTTATTATTTTCAGTGATAGAGATGACATCAGAATTCAACGAGGTAGGATCAACTTCGACTTTGCTGGAGTTCAAGATTTGCAAATCTGTTGATTCCATTACAACTTGATTGGAATTCACGATTTGCAAATCTGTTGTTTCCATTTCAACTTGATTGGAATTCACGATTTGCAAATTTGTTGATTCCATTTCGACATCATTGGCTCCGACAGATCTCTGAATTTTGTGTCTTCTATAGAGTCTTTGGAATTCTTCGACCATCTTGATGATGAACAACCTTTGTTCTCGATCTTTGACTTCGGCTGCAAGAATTTGGATATGATAGGGCGCTTCATTCTGCCGTCAGTGGAACCCTAAATTTCTTTTCCATTATATGCATATATATTGTGTGTGTGTGTGTGTATATATATGTATATATACTGTTTTTCATGTTCTTGTATTTATTTTACTTTTTAGGGTTTAGAATTAATTTGGATGATATCAAATTTAAAATATACTAATACAATATGTGTGATTTGGTATGACGTGTTAGCCAAGTGAAACGATCAATAAGATCATGCCACGTGTTGAAAGTGATACAACATGTCCAGTTAAATCAAACACGTATGAAAACATGCCTCGTGTACAACTGACATGTTTCAACCATTAAACAACGTAAACTAAAATTTGATTGGTAAAAAAAATCATCCTAATCACAATTCTTTCCGCTCAACAAGACTAACATGTTCAAACTAATCAAATATCATCATGTCAACTTCAGCCTAATCGATCCAGAAAAAAAATTCCCTCATCACAATTGTTCTGTCCCAGCACAAGTGACATGTTCATTTAATCAAATATCATTATAGCAACCAAAATATGATTAAAAAAAAGTTGTCCTGACCATATAGGTTTCACCCTAGCAGAAGTTGCATGACCCTAGCAGAAGTTGCATGTTCTAGCTAATCAACTATTGTCATGAGAGTTTTAATTTGATTGGTCAAGAAAAATTTGTCATCTCTTCCATCTTGACACAAAGGACATGCTTGAGCCAATCAACATCATCATGTCAACTTCAATATGATTGAAAAGAATTTGTCCATGTCACAATTCTTCTAACCTACAACTACATTAAGGATTTTCTTAATTTAACAGGCTAGAGGATCTCGAGGATTAAATGCTATAAGTTCTGTATGAAGATCAAGGATGAAGGCAAACTAATTACCTAGGTATTCAAAACAAATCTAATGAAGGCAAATGTAATATCAAGGTTTTAAAAGAACAAATTCACATATTTTTGTCCATCAAAGTGTTTTTTGTGAATCAAGTTCAAATTCAACACAAATTCGAAACTAAACACAAAAATCCTTAAATTTATATTCCAAGAAATATATAAGAGGACTACTAGAGACTTTAACACCAATTATTCTTAAATATAATATCATGATATTATAATATTTATCATTCTTATTATTTACTTGGCATGAACTTTATTGTCTACCGCTCATTCTCTTTTCGCCAAGTATGAAAACTATTATACTGTCGTATTTTTATTATAAGTAACTCCATTGACTTGAGAAAGGAACGTTCCCAACTAAAAAGGGAAAGGTAAAACAGAATTACTACTACCATGTCCATATGCCTTGTTAGAAAATTAGATGGAAAATATATAATAAAAAAAAGGAAAACAATGAAATGAATAAAAATGACTTCTGCTGCAGATTTATAAGAAAAGGAAACTTAGTAATAATCACCCGAGAAAGCATATTAATTTAAGAGAAAAAATACAAACGTCTAAGAAGCAAATGAACTTTAAAAGGAATAATAATATTCTGAACTAATTTCAATATGTGAACCGTTGAAATCGATCATCAAAAGCACAACAATATGCATGCATGAAAGAAAACTTGAGCAATCATAATGGAGTTTTAGTTAAGTTGAAGGACAAATATGCTAAAAGTTCTGATTCATTCCACTATAATAGCAAAAACCATGTCCACACCTACCACAAATTCAAAAAAATATGCAAAGATATTAAATACTAATACTATATATATATATATATATATTAGTTCAATGTGTTCACATCGTTTCTTGTCTTATTCCCCAAAAGTTATTTGCAAAACTCTATTGGAGTGTCAATTCATTGTTACTATCTTCATTGTTACACAAAAAGAGCAATAATATCATTCAAAATTTAAGTACATTTAATAGCGAGTAAAAGTTGAATTGTGAAGACGTATCAAAGACACTTTATCAAAATTTAATAGTGAGTAAAAGTTGAATAGTGAACACGTATCATAAAGTACATAACGTAAATATACTTAGATTGAGAAGATAAACTTTTTACATTTGTTTGATGATATTTCCTAAGGATCCAAACTTACAAGATAAGTGTGTACATTTCATTAACATGATTAAAAAAAATATAATGCTTATTGAGGTCTGTTTTATATATATATATATATATTTCTTAGTTAGCAATTTTTTAGTTTCAATTTTGCACCTGAGATGTTCAAGATCATAAAGATTAAAAGATATTTTGAAATATTTGATCATCAGATTTAAAAGTCCTATTTACTATCTTAAATTTTGTATTAAATTAAAATAGGTCACTCAATTTAAAACGGAGAATGTAGTATCAAAGTAAGAGTCTGTTTGAATTGGCTTTAAAAAGTAGATTTTAAGTCAAAAATAAAAAATCAAAATGAAATGTCTTTAAGTCAAAATAAAAAGTAGCTACTTTTGATTTTTGACATTAAGTCATTTTAAACTTATTTTAAGTCAGTTTTTACTTTGCCAAACACTTCCTAATTTATTTTAAGTCATTTTTGAGTTATTTTAAGTTAATTTTTATATTTGTCAAACACGAAGTCAAAAACTGACTTAAAAATAAGTTTGACCAACTTTTAATTCAATCTAAACACCCTCTAAGTTTTTGAAAAGAAAAGAAAGTAACTTACAACTTGTGTCATAAAAAAAGAAACACGTCAATAAATTTCAAAGTTAATTCTGAAGAAGAAGAACCAGGGAAATTGTAAGAAATAATTTCTCTTTATATGAGATCATGTTTATTTGAAATTTGTCACCTTAATAGTATTAAGGAATTTACACCTGTAACGTTGAGCTTGTAAGTTATCTGCAGGGGCGGACCTATGTGTAAGCGAGGGGGTGCCACAGCACCCAGTGAACTCGGTTGAAACTTCGTATGTATATATGTATATATATAATATGTACAATATGCATTAAATTTGCCACCTCCAGTAACAAGTGCATACATGGTGCCAGTGGTGAGAGGGCAAGTTTCGGCTTCATTTTTGCGAATTCGATCCTAGAATTGCACAATTTTATGTAAACCTACATTTTCCCGTTCCTTTTGCCAAAAAGACTTGAGCAAAGATTCGAACCCACAAAGCATTATTATTATTAGGCCATCTGATATCAACTGGTAACTGGTATCAAGTTGTAAAAGTAATAAACTTGAATTTTGCTAACATTTTTTTTGTTGTAATTTTTAGTGATTTTTTTCTTCCTTTTCTATTTTAAGCATAAAATATTTTTGTTTGAAATTTATGTGACACACTTTCTTTTTAGTCTATTCCCAAAAATGTTATCTTTTTATTATTAAAAATAATTTAGCTTTAAATTATTGATTTTACCTTAATGAAATAATTTATAATCACACAAATATTTAAAAATTTATTTTAGACGATAAATTTCGAAGGTTGTAATTAGGATGGAGGAGTAGTATTTTCCTTCTTTCAACTAATTCTTTCTAGCTCCTCTCTTTTGTCCAAATTTCATAAACTCGATAATGAGTTTCTCTTACTCTTTGTTTTATTATTTAAATTATTTGGATGCATATGAAAAAATAATTTGGATTATGATAATTTAAATCTTTAGGTTTTAATTTATAAATAAAATACATGTTATAATAAATGGTAAGATAAAAATCATACCGAAATCACATTAGATTTTTGTTTGGCCTTTATCGATTGTCAATTGATGTAAGTCAATACTTCGTCTCTGTAATTGAAATTATGTATGTGAAATTTTTCAACCTCTTTATATTTAGTTTGTTACCTAGAACGTGAAGTATTTATAAATATAAATAATTATATCATCAGTAAGTCTTTTTAGAATAAGAAAACTTGTCGAGTGCAATTATAAATGAATGATATATTTATTTATTTTATATTATACTAATATTATTGGGAAAAAATATTCTTTGTACAAGTTTTCATAATTTTCTTTTTTATTGGATTCATTTATGATCATAAACTGAAAGGATGAATAACTGAACAAATTCATCCCAAGTCGTAATTTATAAGGCCAAAAATAGGTTAGTATTTGATCTATTTGATGAACATAACGATATGACATTCATAGTCTCCAAATTCTGAATCCGCATCTGGTTATCTGTCATTTTTTATAGAATTAAATAATCTCATTGATTCTTTAGTTCTTATATAATTGACCATACGGCATACGTAATACCAATTGTCATTAAGTGCATAATTATTTACTGCATTGTCTGATCTCTTTTTTAATGCGTTTAATTTTATAATAGCTTTTATAATCGAATTCGTGTTGGCATGGGTCAGTACCTCTAATTATTATTAGAAATAACTCTTATGAGTTATGATACAAATTGGCTATAAAAATTATATTTCAATTTTATTCTTTTTTTTTATTTATGATTTTTTAACTTTAAAATATGATAATGATCGATTTGACAACTTTCAAGTTGTTTTTCATTATATGAGTATTAGAATCAGGTTATAAAGAAAAAACTAAATGATCAAAATAAAAAAATAATTAAAATTTGAAGAAAACTAGTTTTGATGAAATTATATAAAAAGGATATGAATATTAATATTCTATGATTAATTACAATGTATTATTTTTTACTTAAGACATCTATATTATTAGAAATGACTTTCTTAATTCAAGACTTGACTACAAAAGGTACATTATCAATAATATTTATTTAAAATATCTAAGTCTCAAAATTATATTATTATTTTTCTAAAAGAAAAACACACACGATGTATGAACGATTCATTAATCATTTTCAGAATTCATATTTACTTCAATTACCAAGTATATTGTATATTACTGAGAATTCCAGAGTGTAACGTATCGGCTCTATATTATGCCAACTTGATAACATACGGATCATTACTCATATTTGTTATTAATATATGACGTCTAAGTATTATAATTTTATTGATTATTATGTTTAAATAAATTTAAGCTACTTATTTAAATATTTTAAAATATAATCTAAAACTATGTTAATAAAGACAATCAAAACTCAAAACACGAATAGATATTAAAATATTATAAAAATCATATAGTTTATAAGTGTCGATCCTATTTAATGATTTGATAATTTGTGAATCATTAATTCATTATTTATATTTTTTATTATTAATATGATCTATAATTAAGTATTAACTCATTATTTATATTTCTTTTATTATTAATATGAGCTATAATTAAGTATTTTATTAATTATTGTATCTAAACATATTTAGACTATATATAAAATAAACTTTTAAATATAAATATTCAAAACTCAAAATACTTTAGAATTAGTAGAGATCACGTATTATAGAAATCATAAAAGAATTATAGTTCACAAGTATCGATCTTATTTAAGAACCCAAGAGAATTACACATTAATATTGTAATTTCACATATTTGTTAGTTAGTACTATTAAAAAATTAAATTATATAATTTTAAATAATTAAGCGAGAATCCTAGTTAACAATCCCTCAAAAAAGTGTTCACACATTAATTTGAATGTTCAAATATATTTTCACCATATTTTATTTTATTATAAAAAGAGCCACAAGAAAAATCAAGAAGGAGAAGTAAAATGACAAAAATAAAGAAATATAATAAATGCTCATACAATTTAAAAAATAACAAAAAATTAATTTTATTTCGAAGAAAAAGACTATAACAGTCTTTTTAACTATTCTGGCCAAAATAGAAAGAAACCAATAAAACAAAGCCACTCTTTTGAAACTCAAAAGAACTTTAATTATTATAAAAACACCCACAACATGTCAAAGATAATAACTCAAAACACTTTTGAACCAAAGAAAAACCTCATATAACTTCAATTTCCTTAACATCTTTCTTAGGTTTCTCACTTTTAGGAATAGTAATTGTCAAAACACCATCTTTCATCTCAGCTTTAATCTCATCAACCTTTGCATCTTCAGGCAACACAATGCTATTATTGTAATATCCATAACTTCTTGATGACCAAAACTCATCATCTGATCCTTCTTCTTCCTTCTCTTCCTTGTGTTCACCCTTTATTGTCAAAATTCCATCCTCAACCATAATCTTCACGTCCTCCTTGCCTAGCCCTGGCACGTCGTAACGGATTTTGTAATTCTTATCATCCTCCTTATACCTTCCCAGTAATTGAGAGGGATTCAAGTTAAGGTTATCAAATATCTTGTTGATATTCTCTGTGGCTTGCAATAATGCATTTCCAAGTCCTGTTGGTAAGTTTTCTGTCCCAAAAAGAAATAAATTCAGAATTTAGAGTCAAATAGGGGGGGCAGCATATATATATATAAATCTTGTGGTGCTAAAAATATCACTAGAAAAGATAAGTTGGAAATTTTAGAATTGCAAAAGATAATGCTCCCTCCGTCCCATTTTATATAGATTAGTGTAACTTTAACACAGAATTAAAGAAAAACTTGAGATCTAAAATAAATAATAAAAAATTATTTCATTAACGATAAAAAATAAGATTCACGTTAAAAATGTGTGTGGGGTGTTTGTTTTCATACCGAAAAGAGCAGGTGCAAAGTCTGGTTCATTGCGTCTCCAAAGATTACCCCGGCGGCGTCTTCTTGGAAATAGCTTTGATTTTTTGCTACTATCGGAAACAGCTACTTGTTGTTTCTCCGATTTTCCATTCCCAGCTAAATCAGCTACTTGTTGTTTATCCGATTCTGTAGAAAAACGCCGTACAAGTTCAGAGCACCATCTTTGTTTCTGTATATTATTATTTAGATGCCTCACACTTGGATTTGATTTTTGGTGGAGATTTTTCAAAGCTAAGCGTGCCAAAGACATTGCTAACAAATTAATTAATTTTTGATATACTTTAATAAGGAGAAACACTCTGATGAGCTTGTTGGGTTCTTGCAATTGAGAAATTAAGGCGTTTTTATAAGCGTTTTTTTCAATTAAGTAGTTTCTAGGAGGTGCTTGATGAATGATGATGTGTGTAGTATAGTATCAAAGCTTTGAGAAGTTTCTTGCTACTTCATTCGGTAAAAGTAACGCCGTTTAGTGAATAAGACTGTTCCAGACACTTTTGGCCTCAAAACTACTTTCTAAATTTGTTGAAGGGTTATTAATATGAGGTTTTTTTTTTAATTTATTAAGTCTTTGAGCATAATTGCTTTTTACTTTTTTTAATTCTCGAAAAAATAGTATTTCTTAATTTAAAATATGTGAATTATTCGAAGTTCAAGAAAATTTTCATGATTTTTTTCTATATTTTTTGGATTTTTCAAATGTTAATGCATTAGATTCTTTTAAAATAGTGTATTTTTGAAAAATATGTTATGAGTGTAGTATTGAAAGTGAAGTGTCTGCACAACTTAGCTTCTTTTTTTTAATATATATCTTTCATTTAGTAGGCGTTTGGCCATGCGATACCATATCACGATATGGAATCGTGAGATGGAATCAGCGTTTGGACATACAATTTTACGCTGATTCCATCTCATGATTACATATCATGAGATGTGATTTCATATTCTCCAAAAACCATGATATGGAAATTCAATATCATGATATGGGAATTTCATATCATGCTATGAGATATTTTTAATACAAAAATTGATCCACAAATTTATATTTTGTTAACACAACCCCACATTTATATCTACCTAACCATTTATTTCATATGTAAATAAAATTTATAATCATATCATTACTTTTTAAAATTTATTATTCTCACCGACATAAAATTTATTATTCTCACCGACATAAAATTTATTATTCTTTCCAATAGATAGTCACTTTAACTCACACCAACCGATTGTTGAGTAATAAATTTGTTCTCTTCATTGACTCCAACACCTAATTTATTACTTCTACCATTTTGTATTTATTACAACTCAAAGTAACAATGTCGGTTCGTCTTCTCGGTCACATGATCGAGAAATGCAAGTTCAACGTGATAAATTTGTCCGTACTATTAGGGAGGATTATATTAAAGACTTGTACTCTACAATTTATGTTCAATTTTTTTTATTGAATTAAAGTTTGATGAGACAGTTACTTAAGTGGAGAACAAATAGCTTTGTAATAATTTATTATGCGATTTTGTAAATTTTTTGTTTATTTGATAAGATTGAATACACAATTGGAGCAATTTTAATATTTTTACAACTTATGGGATTCTTATGTTTGTGAAATGTACAACACAAAAATTCGATATCACATGTCCAAACAAAACTTCAATTTCATCTCATAATTCCATATTATAATATCATATCATGATACCATATCGCATGGCCAAACGGGCCCTTAATGAGTTTCTTAATTACTTTTTACATTTTCTAGTAGAATAATTAGACATAATCAAAAGGAAAAAGACACCATCACACAAATATGTCACCGAACATTAAAAAAAGTCTATTTATGTCATTCGTTAAAAGTTTGGCTCATTTATGTTATTTTCGTTTGAAAAAAGATTCATTTATGTCATTATCTGTTGACTGAAAACACTTTCAATTTTTTACACGTGGTCAATTATGTTTCAATTACGTCATTAATTAAATTATTTTTTAAAAGAAAAAAAAACTCAAATATGTCATCCAACTTTGAAAAAAGATTTATCTATGTCATTCGTTAAAAGTTTGGCTCATCTACAAATAATGATATGGATGAGCTTTTTCCTTCAATGAAAATGGCATAGATGAGCCAAATTTTTAACAAATGACATAAATATTTTTTTCAAAGTTCACTGATATATTAAGCCTTTTGAATAATAGTAAAAAATATTTTTTAATTTATGTCCTTAAATAATTTTCTTATGAAATGTGTCAAATTGTTACAATTCACTTGATATGGATTAGAGAGTATTATTTTTTCTATCTCAAAATACTTGTTTTATCTATTTTCTAAAAGTCAATTGATTAATTTTTAGAATTAAATTATATTAATTAATTTAATGTTTTTAAAATTAAAATTATGTGAAAAAGTTATAAGTTACAATTTTTTTCTTATTTTTATGGTGAAAATGAAATGACAGACAATTTGATTGACTTGTAAAATTTACTCTCAATCGATTTAGAAAGTATTTTTCTTCAAAATTTTATATGATAGAGCTATAGATATCTATTTTTCACTTATAACTTCAATAATTCTTTTTGCCTTGTCATAAACAAATGTCTCCAAAAAAATACCATTTGTTGAGAGACCCCCTTTAGAAGTTTTAATTTGAAGCAATGATGAATACATAAATTTTCAGAAGTTAGTGTCTGGATGAGTATACTCTTAATTATTCGTTCCGTATACTACAAGAACCCTCTATACTTGCTTAATATAAAATATAATAAATACCCCCACAAATGTTATATTAAAAAAAGTATTTTAAAAATAAGATGAAACAAAGTATACTAAAATTTTAATAACTTTGAGAATGTATTGAACATTGTATAAAATGCAAACGAAAAATTATACTCACAAAAATTGATTTAAGTTTCTCATAATCATAGTATTAATAATCATAACTATATTATTATTATTATTATTATTATTATTATTATTATTATTATTACTATTATTATTATTATTATTACTATTATTACTATTATTATTATTATTATTTATTACTATTATTATTATTAGTATTATTATTATTATTATTATTATTATTATTATTATTACTATTATTATTATTATTATTATTACTATTATTACTATTATTATTATTATTATTACTATGTACATGGATTACTTACAATCTACTGAGTGAATGTTGACGGTTGACAAAGACTTCGGGATCTTTTACATACATAAATAAACATCGAATTTACCGTTCACTTTTTGAATTGTTATACGTGTAAATCATATATTATTAACATTAGTTCAATTGAATCCTTTTTTTCCCTCTCCTCACGTGAGTTTTGAAAGAAGAAAAAAAACATAAAACTTTTGGGTCAAATATTGGGAAACTTATTGAAATTCCACTAGTTTAGAAGTCAATTACTTAGAGACACGCGCTCTAGTTTGCAATATAACGAATCTTATTAGATTTTGATGTATCCAAATATGTCCAGATACGTTGTAGATACACTATATCCAAATGAATTCTCATGTATCTGAGATACGTAACAAATCTCGCTCGCCTCCTTCCGATCTCGCTCGTCACTCTCTTATGTATTTGATATCCTAGATATATGTGAATCGCACCAGATACATATCGATACATGTAGTTGCGGAGCCAATATTTTGACTAAGGGGGTTCAAAATTTGAAGAAATAGACACATGAACTAGCCAAAGGAGGTTCGACATACACTATATATACATAGAAAAGTAAAATTACTTTAACCATATATAAATTGTATAATTATTCGTCAAAGGGGGTTCAGAGACAAGGTGGCTTTGCCCCTGAATTTACATGTATCTAATGTGATTCACATGTGTCTGGAATACATACATATCTCGCTAGCCTCCCTCCCTATTTCAATGTATCTAGTTGCAAAAATACATGTATCTAAGTATTTCTTTCTTATTATAAGATAAAAAATTCTTAATTAATGAAAAAATACGTAATTATTTAAAAATATAGATAAAATTAATATATATGATATAAATATATATCTTATAACATAGGTTTTTCCTTAAATTTGTGGAATGTTTCAAGAATTTTCTACTAGTTTACGTAGAGAAGGATTCAAATCGTTGAATAATATAACTTACGTTTTACATATCCAATATGCTAGCTTACAGCAATAATATCATAGCTTACATTTTATATGTCCAATTTGCCAGCTTACAGCAACGGTCCAACTCATTAACCAACGTACGATCTACGTGTCATGTTATTATTTTATTGACACGTGGATTTTACAAATTCCAAGTGGCAAACATGGCCTCTATATTTACATATACTCATTTTCCCCTCTTTACACATTCAATTACATCCATTATCCATATATATCCCTCTAACTTGTTTTTTTTCTTCTAAATAAATTTGTCCTTTAATTTGGCTAGTAAACCGAATTATTCGATTTAAAAGAAAAAAAATGATGAAGGGCAATAATGCAAATCCACTAGCTTTGACATCCTTAAATCATATATCCCTTGTTTCTACGTCACTTGAAGAATCTATTGATTTTTACAAAAATGTTCTTGGATTTATCCCCGTAAGAAGACCTAGATCTTTCAATTTCAATGGCGCTTGGTAATTTCACGATTTAAATTATTTTCTTTCATATCGTTATTACTTCATTCGTCCCATTTTATGTAGTACTATTTTCTTTTTAGTCTTTTAGAATATCATCTTTTTAAAATTAGAAATAATTTAATTTTAAAATTTCTAATTTATTGTCACATAAATATTTAATTAATTGTTATACGGCACAAATTTCAAAAAAAAATCTTGCTAATTACTATGTCAAGTTAAACCGTCCCACGTAAAATGGTATGGAGAGAGTATTAATTATGCGAAAGGTAGAATGTCAAATATATATACAGATACTAACCAAATTAAAGGGAGAAAATAAAGTAGAAGAATGTTAAATATATATAAAGTATAAAAGAAACTAATTTTTCCTCTTTTCATTTCAATTTGTTTGTCCTCCGATCAAATAAAAATAAAATAGTTTGACCTATTTTTTTAGCTCGTTTAAAAAAGAATGATTCTTTTTCTTTTTAATAATTTTTTTAATTTCAACTTTTTGTAGTATCTTTAAGATCATAAAATTAAATTACATTTTGATATATTTACATATATGAAATTTAAAACCATAACATTTAAAATTATTTTTAATATTTTTAAACTTTATATCAAGTCAAAATATATCAAATAAATTAAAACGGAGGTAGTAATATAGTACTCCTATTGATATGACATGACCTATATATTTCGATTTTGAATAATCATTTTTTTGTCAAACTTTTAACCTGGGATTCTTGTTTTACGAATAGGTTATTTGGTCACGGGATAGGGATTCATTTACTTCAGTTGGAAGATTCAGAAAAATTGCCAAAGAAAACTGAAATTAATCCCAAAGACAATCACATGTCTTTTCAGGTTCTTGTTTTTTTTTTTCCATTTTGTTGTTTAGTTGTGTATTTCTATACTAGAAATAATTTGAGTTAGAGCCGGGATAAGGACTTAGGAGTCGGGGGTTTTAAAGAAAAGAAAAACATCGCAAAACATGCTTCATTTCAAAAAAAAACTTTTGATGATAATGGAGTTTAGTGGGAGAGCATTCCATGGCCCTTATCTTGTCACTAAGCCACCAGTCAATTTACTTAGGAGGTTCACAAGTTAATTTATATATATATTTTTTTTTAATACAAATAAAAGATTTACGAAAAAATTATTGAGTTGTCTGAACTGATGAACCCCACTTAGCTCCGCACAATATGTTCATGCATGATCATGTTATTTTATATATATATATATATATATATATATATATATATATA
>JAJOOO010005324.1:0-23342 GCA_029582685.1 Solanum piurae | reverse complement strand
TATATGAGCTCGAAAATAAGCAAAATTGGTGGTGCTGGGAAGAAGACTCAAAGAGTTTTCATTTGATATCTTGTGGGTCTCCTAACTCATCATGTACTGAAAGTTATGGTTGTTTGAAGTTGACCCAAAACTTAAAATAACTACGGAATGGCTTGAATGAATTTGCTTTAATTATTTTTGGAACTCAAGGTGCTATATCTAGTGACCTGACCTTAACACTTAAGAAATTTTAAATTCCTTGGTAAAATCCTATTCACAACGAAGAAGGATTCGAGTCTTAGTTCAATTTTTTTTGGGTGTTACCTTATCTCCCCCTTGGGATCATTCGTCGTCGAATGACGCCTAGACTGGTTATGGAATGGGGTTATTCTCACTATCTCTTCTGACTCATGAACTTTCCTACTAACACTGTAACACCTCAGATCTCTAAACGAAGTAAATCCTAGTTTTCAGAAAAACTGGTGCAAGTACCAATGGAACCACTCACGGATCGTAGGTGGGGTTCTGTTGTTAAGGCCCAAGTCTTAATAGTCTCTAATCCCACCCACGGTCGTCCAGTACGGTCCGTGGTTGGACCTACGAACCGTAGGTGAGGGTCAACAGCCAGTTAGCGGGAAATTGCTGATGGATCAACTTAAAATTGTCATCACTCTTAGCACAAAATATATTAGGTGGCACATGACCCACCTAATGATAGATAATTGAATCCTCTTTCCAACTCCACCGAGTTTGCTAAAATCCCATCTCTGAGTAAAAATTTATGCTCATTTTAGTGAAGTTTTGTCGGTCAGACTTGACCGACGACCCCTACCTACGGTTGGTAGATCAACCCATAGACCGTAGGTCCCTCCGTGGTGGCCTTCGACAGAATTAAGTTAGGGTCATTTTGGTTCTTTTCCCTGTGCATTGGGCACCTAAAGTACGTCGTTTAACCCCTAAACTACGTCATTTTACTCAGATTAAGGGTAATAACCTAGTTAGAACATAACCAAGGCCTTTATTCACCTAAAATCATCAAAACTAGAGAAAAGAGAGAAGAAAAAGGCGACTCAAACCCCTCCAAGAACGCATAAAGTTTTCTTCAGTTCCAGCCTTGAAATCGAAGGATTTCTCCATGAATTTCATCACCAGGTATGTGGAATTTCACTAGTGGGTTCCTTTCACCCATTAGGTCCCTAGAATTCAGTCAGATTCGTGATTCCCTTCATATTATCTAGACCTATTGTTTCTAGAATTTCAGCAGATTATTATGAATTAGTTACTTTAATGGTCCTAATCAGATTACCATGATTTTAGTAACGTTTTTTCTAGATTGTTTCATAAATTCAGAACCCTAGCTATGCAGTTCGTTTAGTTCATGAATTACACATGCAAGGTCAGATATTTCAGATATACATGCCTCAAATTTGAATGTTTCATTATCAGCATATTAATGTTGCATTTTCAGTTAGCATGTATGTTTTGAGTTATCCAGTATTATAGAAATTCAGTCATAAATTATTAATTACATAATCAATTGGGAGAAGCTTAATATCGAGTAGACTAGGGTCAGTCACCCTCAAGTCTCAGAACTACGTGCCCTGTAGGTTGTAAGTCCCCTCTGTGGGCATCATTTTAGTGATCATGCCAATCATGCCTCTATACCTCTGGCAGGGTATATTTGGTCCTCTCGATGGGGCGTATACATCAGACTCCATATTTAGCTCATGTGGTTTTATGTCGGCTATTAGTAGCTCCCACAGTTCAGTCAGACTCTATTGCATTGACCATGTAATCAGTTACAGTCAGATTTCAGCATTAACATGTTATAAACTTGATCATTGCATTCAGTTATTTCATGTCCAGTATTCTCAGTTTAGTATCCTGCTTATCTCTTATCATTGCTCATATATATGCTTTGGTTCATTTATGATTATTGTTCAGCTATATTCTATCATGTGTGCTCAGTTCCTTTCAAGTACTGACACATACTCTGCCCTACATCTTCTCGTGATGTAGGTTCAGGTTCTCAACTTCCAAATCACGCATACATCAGTTCCCGATCTTCAGTTCAGCAGCATCAGTGGTGAGTCCTCATTCTTCGAGGACCAGTGACATGATTATCCTCCTTTGCTTTTAGTTTTAGCTTCATTTTTGCTAGATTTAGTTGGGGCATGTCCGAGAACTTCTAGTCAGTTAGAGGCTATTTTCTTATTTTCAGACATAGTTAGATTCAGTTTTAGTACTTGAGTTTATTTCAGTATCTTAAAATTTTCTCAGCTTTATATATATATATATATATATATATATATATATATTCAGACTTAGTATGGGTATTCCCCATCATTTCAGTTTTATTATGATTAAGCTTCTGCATAGTGTTTCTTGTTTCAGTTTATCTTTAAGTATGATTATGATATGCCAGTAGGGTTAGCTTGGGGTTACTCATGATCCTAGGTCCCGTGTTTGCGTCTAGGGGGTAGCCTCGGGGCGTGACAAACACAGGTTGTAATGATTTGTACCAAGAGTTGGGACCTTTCTATAGCACCTAAGTCAAGAACGATACTATTGTGAACATAGTCACACTCTCTCTGAACTTACCTTATCTGAAACAAAGTAAATCTGAGCATGAAGTAAGAATAGGAATACGATGCCTGGGGTAATATGACGGCTAGATATTTAAGCGTAGCAACACTCCTCAACTACACTCTTCTTTCCTTATACCATACCTCATTGGCTGCAACTCATAGTTCCCTCAACGGTACACGACTTCTCTTACCAAGGCCTGAGTCTAACGACAAGCTCTTACTATATTTAATCTTAACCCAAATCCTAAGGTTCAGGTTCTATACCTCTCTATAGGGAGTCTCATCACAAGAACATTACTCTTTACCACCTCATTTACTCAACATTGGGCTCATATCAAGAACTACCTCGTGTTTAACAATGCCACATTCAAGCTTAGTACTTTAAGAACTCCAAGGCTCCTACTAACCAGCTCCTTAAGAATTTCTCATTCTCTTATCATCTCTTCCATACCAACTGGAATTTCTCGCATGACTACTTGAACCAACTAAGGGTTCTCATTTAACTGTTTCTCACAGTAAAACCTCATCCTCCTCTTCCTCCTCATTTATAACCTTAGGTGGAATTATCACACCATCATTATCACGATGAGAATATTAATCTTCTCCTTCTAAAATCACTCCCCTACTAAAATGACTTCTGAAAATATACCTCACATACTCTTTTGAACTCATTACTATCTTATTCTCGTCACTTGACTTGATTTCTCATCATATCATCTCCCCATTAGGTCTGAAGCTGACACTTGAAAGCTATGGACCTATTCACTCATCTCTAAACTGGTCTATATCCCCTTTACTCTAATACTCGGGAAAAGTTTACTCATGACTACCTGACTCTCCATAAGCAAGTACTAAGGCCTCATTTGTTAATTAGTTCTATAACCTTCTGAACATCATGACCCTGTCTAAATAAATCATAAGCCTAGTTTTAGATCTATCACATCATGAATACATTGTGCTTCTATTCACCACATTTATTTAGCCTCCTCTAACACGATGGCACATCGGCATCAACTCTTTTCTGGTTAAAAGTATACTCTATCTCATGCGGACTAGTAATTATTCCTCTTCCTTCTATCAAGAACTCTCTACAACATTATTATTCCTTATTTCATTCATAAAGGAACTCATCACTTATAACTGTTTGGGTGCATGATTGCAATAACATAATCTTCCTCATCACTATCTCTTTTTCCTTAGATTACTGAACCTCTGCATACCTTCCTCTAACTCTGGGCACTTTCACTGCTACTGCTCATTATTTCGTAACTCATGCTAGCTTTTTAGGATGAAAATACTACCCAAGCTCTAAACATACTTCCTCATAAGGATCTCAGGTGATACAGGGCTAAGAGAAGAGAGTGCAACTCTCTTTTACTTGAACGCACGATTCATATGAACATGAGCGCATTCCTTTAAAACTCAATACTTAACTCACTTACAGGCTTCTCTCAATCCCCTCTGTAGTCTAATGACTTCCTCAAGAGTTTTTCTAAGAGTAACTCATCAATAAAGGACTAACTTTTCTTTTCAACCACCACTAGTATGGAGAGTAGTCGAATGGATCTGAGAACGCACAAGTTAGAATAAGACTCTATGACATATCTATATTGCATGATTAAGAGTATGAAAGAAGGTAAATTTTTCCTAAATGTTTATAGTCACTTATTTATAGAAGTGGGTCCCTCAAAACAATAAATAAGATGCTACTTGACAAGGCTTCATAGACACCCTAAGAAACTTGAACTCTGTGCTCTGATACCAAGTTTGTCATGATCCGAGCCTACACCCTGGATGTGGCCGGCACTCGGGAACCATTTATGTTCCCCAAACGAACCCTCATCCTGGCTGGCAACAAGCGAAAGACTAACTCAAGCATAAAAAAGCTAAAAATTGAAATAAATTCAATAAACTCAAATACTCAACCTTTTTAAAAGTCTGTACAATACTCAAAATAAAATTAAATACAGAAACTCCTCAACTATGTCTATCTATGAAGCCTCTCCTATTACAGAAGGATATCGGGACAAGACCCACGACATCTCAAAACTACTAACTGTAAGATAAAGGTGAAGTCCTCCGTAATATAAGATGGCTCACAAAAGCTGACTGAAAAATCATATGACCTCAACGAAACACCTGTTGATGATCCTAAATACATGTATTTGCATCATTAAACGATGAAGGACAAATGCTCAGTACATGGAATGTACGAGCATATAAGGGAAATTCTAAAGCATAAACATAAGTTTGAACTGATGGAAAAGAAACATACTTATCTCTTCTAAACTCACTCAACTCAACGAAACATAGTTGAACTCAACTCATAGAAAATAGGGCTTAACTCAATAGTAAGATACTCAACTCAGAGAAATATAATTCTACTCAACTCAGAGAAATAGGGCTGAACTCAACAATAAGATACTCAACTTTGTGAAACATAGTTCAACTCAACATAGAGAAATAGGGCTCAGCTCAACAATAAGATACTCAACTCTATGAAACTAGTTCAACTCTGGATACTCAAGGATAAAACAACAATAAAAGATGCAATATCTGGAAAGTGTTTGAAACAATAGAAAATAACTCAGTTGTATGAAAAAATATTATAATAACTCAATCTTATGAAAATACAATAATAACTCTTATTTATATGTAAAGATACAAAATAATTCTATTTGGGAGATTCTCTAACCGACAACCATCACTATGAGATATGTGATGATACAACGTCTAGCCCACGCTGCCAGAACTGTCCTATACTTTGCCAGGGTGTAGAACCTACTACTAAGTGGATCCACTAGTCTATGCTAAAAAGCAATAAGGAATCATCTAAAAAGTATGACCCTTTCTATCCACGTTGGCTACATGGTTTATGGGGGATGTGAGTTGTATGAACTCTCCCTCATATCGGTGATCAATACTACTCCCAAAATATACTAGCTCATATGTTTTTAAGAAAACATAACACTTTTTGTTGTTTGAGATTACTACTCAAAAATCTTTCTCTTAAAAGGAGATGGTACTCAGAACTTCTCATGAAAACTCTTTTGGAAATTGGTGTTTCCTCTCTGCTTAAATGTAAAAACATTTACTCTTGGGAATACTTAGTTCTCATATATCATTTTAAAGAAAATGAATTCAACTCTACTCTTCCTCAAACTCACATGCTCTAGTCTTAAAACAAGTTTTTAAAAAGGTTTGAAAAATACTTCTCAAAATAGGGTTCATGCAGAATTATGGACATGAACTACTCAACTCAAGGACTCAATGATACTTCTCATCTCAAAACTGCTCGACTCATAGGGTGCATGCGTAATTAAGGGCATGAACTACTCAACTCAACGACCTTCATGTGTAATATGTAGTAGTCCCATGACTAGGATTATAATATCAAAAGGATTAGGAACTCAATACTCAAGACTTAGAACTTCAAGATACTACTCCTCTCAAAAGTACTCAATTTATGGAGTTCATGCGGAATTTATGGGCATGAAAAACTCGACTCAAGAATCTCAATGATAATCTAGACTCATGAATACATTCTCCTCATTATTATACTCACTTTTTTGAGTCTTGAAACAATTTATAAGTAATTGTAGAAGACTCTTCGAAAAGACTCAAAGGGACTTTCTCAAAAGACTCGAAGAACTCTCAAGAATTGACTCTTAACTCTACCTTGAATTTGAATTATGAATTAACGGTTATGATTCATGTTATGAATGATTTCTAGATGTTTAGAAGTAGTTTAGAGTGTTTAGAATCAATAGGGATTGAAGGAACCCTTTTAAAGAACTCAGACGGGCAAAACAACGAAGAAGGGGTGGGGGCATGCGCCCTGGCGCACTGAGTGGCATACGGCACTAGTCCTCTACCTACAGACACTCTCTACTGGCGCAATGGTGGGGCGGCGTGCCAGCCCATTCCCAAAAAACCCCGACGAATTTCTTTGCTCATTTTCTTACCCTTGTTCGCCTAGAGTCGAATGGTTTCTTCCCCACTCACTTAGGTTCGAATACCCAACCTAAGTATACACTAATATAATTAAAACAACCCTCAAATCACTACTTTCATCTCAAGAATTCCTCAAAACCTTAACAAAACAAGATTTAGAATGAAACTTAAAGAACACTTCTCAAGAACTCATCAAAAACTTAAATTGCTCAATATTTATGGGTAGATTCACAAAAGAAACTAATAATTGGCGTGTGGGTGAACGAACCCAACACATTGGAAGATACATACCTCAAAGAACTAGTTCTTGGCGAAATCTTGAATTTCTTGAACGAATACTTGAAACTTTGAACTTTTTCACCTCTTGAATCTTCTCTCTAAAACCCTAAACACTTTGGAGATGAATGAAACTGATTCTAATCAGTTTAGACCCTTAATTGGGTGTAATTCGTATTTAGAGTAAGTGGGGGTAAGGAAAAGACTAAAATACCCCTCCTATTTTCAGGTAACTTTTCTTAAATGGACAGCCTGACTTCAAAAGGGCATATCTCCCTCATACGAGCTTGAAAATTAGCAAACTTGGTGGCGTTAGAAAGAGGACTCAGAGATCTTTCATTTGATATCTTATGGGTCTCCTAACTCATCCTATACTGAAACTTATGGTTGTTTGAAGTTGACCAAAACTTAAAAGAACTAAGGAGTGACTTGAATGAATTCTCTTTAATTCTTTTTGGAACTCAAGGTGCTATATCTAGTGACCTGACCTTAACACTTAGAAAATTTTAAATTCCTTGATAAAATCCTACTCACAATGAAGAAGGTTTCGAGTCTTAGTTCAATTTTTTTTTTGGGTGTTACATTTAGCTTCTGAAAAATAATTTCGGTTATTTTCCATAAACACTTACTTTCTCCAAAAACTTGATCAAACACCATACATTTTTAAATAAACACTTTTTTCTTAGGCATAATACATAAACATGATCCTTAACTTGGCTTTAACGGACAACTATGCCCTCCAACTTTGAGTGTGCACAAATCGACATTTAAACTTGTATAAAATTGAACAACTAGACACACATGTCCTACATGACATAATACACATAGGACACAATGTAGTACACAAAATTACCATGCATGACGAATAAGGTATCTATTTATTCAATTTTATGAAAATTTAAGTGTCTACTTGTACACACCAATAGTTGTCATCTAAAGCCAATTTAAAGGTCATGTTTATATATTATGCCATTTTCTTAAGAAAATAACTTTTGTCTTGCAAAAACTTAGTCAAACATGCTACGAGTCATGTTTAATTATAATCGGTTGTTTGATATATTTTGACCCAATTCAATCTGACCAAATCACACTTAGCGTGAATCGAATCATTTGATCCCATTTTAACGTTTAAATTTAATCCAATCCATCTATTTTCCACTCTTACCTAAAATATTTGGTTTTCGAAAAGAGGCCCCACTGATTTTCGATATCTCAACAGCCATGGCTAATGCAATAGCAGAATCATAAGCCCATAATCCATAGACATCCAATTCCACATCAACAATCCTCGAATTTCTTCTAGAAACTTCGTCTTTCATCTCTGAATAAAATCCTCAACTTTTTTTCTCTTTGGTACATAAGGTTTCACCTCAATAACACCTTCCATAGATTCAATCACTGAAACATCCATCAAATTCAGTTGATCCGCCATTGCATCTGTAACAATCCATACAAAACCTTCACTCATCATACCAATTTCTTTCGCCATTGCAAAAAGCTTCGAACCCAGTGAAATCGGCTTATGCACAATAAAAACCCTAGTTTACATATTCATCAATTTCAATAGCTCATATTTGATTTGATCTAAAGTGGCGAATTCAGAAATTACTCTTCGATAAGGTGTACGAGTGCTGATTTCTTCCATTGTGTCTGCTAAAAAAGGGATTATTCCTTCTCCAAAATGATTGTCGATGTAAATTGGTACAACTTAACGCCATCCCAATGATTGGATAATTGAACTGATTGGTTTTACTTGAGATGAATCATTATGAGTGGTACGAGCAAAATATTGATTGCGGAATGATGAAATTGATAGACTCGTTGCAGAGGAGAAGATGATCGGTACTTGTGATTTTTGGCCTAAATTGATGAGAAAATCAACTTGCATTGATGAAATTGGACCTATTATGGCTTTCACTTCAACATTCTTCAATAGGTCAAGTGCTGCATGAGTAAATTACCATAGATACATTAGCTAACATTTAAACCAGGGTTGGTTTGGTACAATAGATAATCAATATTAATCTTGGATATATTAATTTTGGGATAAATTATTCCTGGTATGGATGAAAATGATTTTGGACTCGGTAGGTTGAAGGTTCTAAGTCTCTTAGAAAGTGAATCAAAACACTACTGATCCCTTGATTCAAGTGGAGTAGGGGTAAAAGGTAGTTGGTTAGTTAGAGTTATGAATGTATTAAAGAGTAGTGGAACTAGTTTGGAAGTGAATTACGCAGATAGTAAATTCTGCATAAGTAATATCATGTTTGATAGCCGAATTAGGAGACAAAGCTATTCATGTATACAAATAATACGATATATGGTTTGCAATATAAAAGCTCACACAACTAGTAAATGTATAAATTATCAGGGAAGGTATGTATGTATTATTTTATGCAAGATAGAAGGTGGAATAATTAATACATGAATGATTAAATGTTACATAATTAATCTCTGCATAAAATAATTAATACATAGATTTTCTCATATAACTAATCCTTGATTACTAGTGCATACGTAACTCTAATCTGCTACCATACGACCCCTAAGAATTCATGATTTAGATATTACAAAATCTATGTATTATTTTATGCATGAATAAATTATGTAAAATTTAACAATTTGCATATTAGTTATTGCTTTCTATATATTCTATATAAAATAATGCATAGATTCTTTCGTAACTTATATACCAATAAGTTATACCTAGCAAAAAATGTTACAAAATATGGTACTATTACTTTAACTATTAATTGTAAATTATAGGAAAAAGTTAGTTAACAAATAACAATAGAAAGTTGTAAACCATATCTCATACTTTTTTTTCTGTTTTAATAATTCTATAGGCTCAATTAGCCTAACACTTAAAATTATTAAGTCGTGTTAATTTGTTTTAAATTTTTTAACTTACTTAATCTTATATTTTTACATCTTTGAAGAAGAAATCAAGATTAGAATACAAGTCAGATGAGTCAGTGCCATATGTTCCCCAAGCATGCACCTATAATTAAATATGTTAATTTGCGATTATATTAATATATAAAAAGTTCTATCAACGAAATAAACTATATTAATAACTACTGTTAATTACTTATTGTTTAAGTTACTATAAGTTTGAACAGGTCAAATGGACGAAGAACAAATATTTGTGGTACCACTCTATCATGATATTCAATTCTCCTATTATAAAAATCTTGAGTAATACTTTCTTCGTCAAAATTTATATGTCGAAAATAAATCATCGATATTTGTGTGGTTACAATTCATTTCAAAATGGACATTTTAAGGCTAAATAATTACTAAATTTAGAAATATATATTATTTTTTGACTGATCAAAAGAAAGTAGATTATATAAATGGGGACGAAGAGAAATAATATTCATTCTAAAGGATTGTTTAGTAGGGATAGCTTACACCTTGACAGCGCGGTGCTCTGACCGATGGAACCAATCCCAGGAAAATTAGGTGTACAACCTAAAATCAATTTAGATTCGAACCATTTAGTTTCGCTGTGTTGTAAGAGAGGGACGAATGATATACTTTATTATTATTATTATCTATTTTTATATATATATATATATATATTGTCATGACCCGGACCGTCGTGATTGGCACCCACACTCACCCTCCGGTGGAAGAACCATTACTACAACCCGACCAAGCAATGTTAACGAAAGCTAAACATTTAAAGATACAGAAGAAGATTTAAATGACTGAAGAAATACGGAGTTCCCATAAACTCCGGAAGTTCAACAAACAACTAACAACTATTGCGGAAGTTAACCCCTAGAACTGAAAGTCATTGTACCAAAACTACTAACCAACAAGTCTAAGAGAATGGGTACAAAACCAAAACTAATCATGCGAGTAAGACTAAATAGAAAGTCTGAGTCCAAAAAGAATGGACTAAACAACAGAGGACCCATGTCAGCCTGAAAGAACTGGCTCACCCTTGATCACTGATAACCTAGCTGAGGTCTATCAATAGCCGCCTAAAGATGCCCTTGTCTCAACAAAGAACGAGCAAGTGCAGTATCAGTACACAAACCACAATGTATGGGTAGGATCACGCGGCTATCCCGGTAAGCGAAACATAGGCAAGCAATCACAACACAGTAAACACACATATACATAATACATATATCAAATATCATTTCAAGATCAACATACAATTCCCAATATCAACGACAATAGACTTGAATGTAATAATCACAATGGTCCTCTCATGGAACCCACACCCAAATTGTTAGTTTGTCGGAACGTGACACTTGATCTAATGTATGTGTCGGAATGTGACACACGATCTAATATATGCGTCGAAACGTGACACCTGATCCAATGTATGTGTCGAAACGGTACACCTAATCCAATATGTGTATCGAAACGTGACATCTGATCCAATCAGCACAATTACAATAAAAATCACACATGTAATGAACATTACTCATAATCATATAATCAAGTATTAGGTTCATGGCATGTAATTGTTCATATACATATACTCATTTGCACTCGATTTATTTTCATTCCTTATTCTCATACATACATGCATACAACGAAGTAATTAACCGGAATATATCAGATAAACAGCAAATCAAACCATCACCTACCTCGAAACCAAGCTTGAATCCTCCTAAGACACTTGATCCTTTCCTTTTCGGATTCGTTCCGCTTGTTCTTGGTCTAAAAATAATTAATTAACGCAAGGATCAATAAACAACACCTAATTTACCCGGATAATAATCAATCTATCTATCCATGGCCATACCCAAGATCCTAGTATTCAATTAGGGCTTTGCCCATAATTAATTCCAGCCAAAACCCTCCCCCAATGATAATCACCTAAGATTCTACGTTCTACGGATCAAATTACGAATTAGGGGAGTAAAAGTCTTACCTTTAGTGCTAGAAAACATGGGAATCTATCAAGAAATATCCCTGGGTCGTTTCTTAGCTCTCAAGAACCAAGGTTTGCAGAAAATAACGAATTTGGGGTTTTCCCCCGATTTAAGTCGCGACTGTCCCGCCACAACGGACCCGCTCTGGCGAAACTAACTCTGCTCTGTTGGCTTGCACATAGACAGAAAGTCGAAATTTGAGTTCCAAACTCCCATTTCACAACACACCTTTAAACCTTGACGTTCTAAAACTACCCATTCACGCTAAGGTCAGTTTCAGGTGTTCTACTCGCCCGAATTCAATTTCGTGAAGCTGTACGGGCTCCTTAACGTCTTAGCTATCTACTCATGCGATCAAATTCATAATTAGATCTCCCATTCATTACCATATTTCCCTAGATCTCACCTGACTCAGATTTCATCCAAATCTGGACTAGGCTAGAAATTCCCAAGTCACTACTCAAAAGTTTTCTGGCCCAAAATCTTTCCCCATTGGCTTTTCTATAACGACGGGAACATGTTGTTACAATATATACCAATTTACCGATCACTCGTCCCTGAGTGACAAACTAGGAAAAATTGGCTTAGTTAAAAGTAGAGTAGTACCTGAATCATCGAAAAACTGAGGATACTTGTCTCGCATGTCCTTCTCAGTTTTCCAAGTAGCTTTCTCAATCAGACAATGCTTTGATTGAACTTTCACGAACTTAATCTCCTTGGTCCTCATCTTTCAGACATCACGATCAAGAATTGCAATCGGTTCCTCCTCATACTTGAGGTCATTGTCTAATAAAATTGAGTCCCATTTTATGATGTAATCCCCGTCCCCATGATACTTCTTCAACATGGATACATGAAACATTGGATGAACTCCAGATAAACTAGGAGGTAAGGCCAACCTATAAGCCACTAGCCCTACACAGTCAAAGATCTCAAATGGTCCAATGTATCGAGGACTAAGCTTGCTCTTATTGCCAAATCTCATCACCCCTTTTATGAGTGACAGAAGAAATCGTTCACTGGCCTGAAATGCCATGTCTCCTACCTTACGGTTTGTGTACTTCTTCTGTTGACTCTGGGCTGCTAGAAGCTTAGCTTGGATGCTTCTTACCTTATTCTGAGCATTTTTCACCAATTCAACCCCCAAAGGTTTCACATCTCCAGCCTCAAACCATCCTATGGGTGATCTACATCTCCTCCCATAAAGTGCCTCGAACGGTGCCATGTAGATGCTGGAGTGGTAACTATTATTATAGGATAACTCACACAAAGAAGAACTTGTCCTAATGTCCTCCAAAGTTAATCACGCACACCCTCAAAATGTCCTCTAACACTTGTATAGTCCTCTCTGACTGTTCGTCCGTCTGTGGATGGAAAGTTGTGCTAAAAGTGAATTGAGTGCCCAACTCCTCATGCAATTTTCCCCAAAACTTGGAAGTGAACTGCGTACCACGGTCCGAGATGATAGAAAGGGGAACCCCATGCAGCCTCATTATCTCTTTCACATACACCTTAGCCAAGTGTTGCACATTATAGTCTACTCTGATCGGAATAAAATGGGCTGACTTAGTCAGTCTATTAACCACCACCCAAATGGAATCAAACTTTCCCAAGGTCTTGGGGAGACCAACCAAGAAATTCATAGCTATCCTTTCCCACTTCCATTTCGGAATTGACATTCGTTGAAGTAAACCTGCAAGCCTTTGGTGCTCATATTTTACATACTGACAGTTGTGGCACTTAGCCACAAGCTCAGCTATGTCTTTCTTCATGTCAGGCCATGAATAAAGTCATTTCAAATCTCGGTACATCTTAGTCATACCCGGATGAACGGAATACCGTGAACCATGGGATTTTTCAACATTTTCTGAATCAAGTCATCCACTCGGGGAATACAACTTTTCCCTTAAAACTAAGCACACCCCTCACATCAAGAGTCACATATTGTGCCTTGCTAGATACTGTCTTCTTTCTGAGCTCATTCAAACGCTTATCCTCAAACTATTTGGCCTTGATTTCCTCAATGAATGTGGGTCTAACCTCAATGCTAGCTAACACCCCACCTTTCTCTAAGATGCCTAACTGCATGAACTTAGACTCCAAAGTCTGGATCTGTTTGGACAAAGGTTGCTTGGATACACCCCAAGCAAGCTAGACTACCCATACTCACCATCTTCCAGCTTAATGTGTCTGCCACCACGTTAGCCTTACCCGGATGATACTGGATGGTGACATCATAATCCTTAAGTAGCTCCATCCACCTTCGCTGTCTCAGATTTAGGTCCTTTTGAGTGAATACATGTTGTATACTGCGATGGTTAGTAAACACCTCACATTTCACATCATAAAGGTAATGCTGGCAGATATTAAGGGCAAACACTACCGCTGCCAACTCCAAATCATGTGTCGGGTAGTTCCTCTCATGCACTTTCAACTACCGCAATACATAAGCTATGACATTCTTATCCTACATCAACACAACACCCAAACCCGAATATGAAGCATCACAATAAAAAATGAAATCTTTACCTTCCACCAGTAGTGCCAGAATAAGTGTTGTGGTCAGAAGAGTCTTCAGATTTTGAAATCTCTCCTCACATTTTTTAGTCTATTCGAAAGGCACCTCCTTTTTGGTCAGCCTTGTCAGATGTGTGGCGATAGAAGCAAAATTCTTCACAAACGAACGATAATAGCTGGTGAGCCCCATAAAACTCATAATTTCAGTCACAGAACTAGGCCGGACCCAATTCCTGACTGCTTCGATCTTTTGGGGATCTACCAATACCCTTTTCCTTGAAACCTAATTCCCCTAAAAGGTAACTGAAGTCAACCAGAACTCGCACTTGGAAAATTTAGCACATAACTTTTGTCTCCGGAGGACACCCAAAATGAGACGAAGATGGTCAGCATGCTCTTCCTCACTTTTCGAATAAACCAAAATGTCGTCAATAAAAATGATAACAAAAGAATCCAGAAATTGTTTGAACACACTATTCATCAAACTCATGAAAGCTACTGGCGCATTTGTCAACTCAAAAGACATTACTAGGAACTCATAGTGCCCATAGTGGGTCCTAAATGCCATTTTTGGTACATCCTAAGGCCTAATCTTTAGCTGATGGTAACCAGACCTTAGATCAATTTTAGAGAAAACCAACGCACCTTGTAACTGTTCAAAGAGGTCATCAATCCAAGGCAACATATACTTATTTAGAATGGTGACCCTATTCAATTGTCGATAGTCTATGCACATCCTCATACTATCATTTTTTCTTAACAAACAAAACAGGAGCACCCCATGGGAAAGCACTAGGATGGATGAAACCTTTATCAAGAAGCTCCTAGATGTGAGATTTAAGCTCTCTCAACTCTGTCGGAGTAGTGCAATAACGAGGGATGGAGATGGGGCAAGTGCCCAATTCCAAGTCAATGCAGAAATCTATATCTCTATTCGGAGGCATAGCAGGCAAATCGGTAGGAAACACTTCCTTGAATTCAGGCACTACAGGAATAGACTCAATAGAGGGCGACTCAACATCAACATCCCGAATATGAGCGAAAAATGCAAAATGCCCCTTCTCCACCAGTTTCTAGTCTTAATGGAAAATATGACCTTAGCTGGCTTAGGCTTGTACACCCCTTCCCACTCTAACTTTTCCCTACCCGGGATCTCTAGAGTCATAGACTTAGTATTAAAATTAAGCATATCATAATAGGGGGACAACCAAGTCATGCCCAAGATTATATCAAAGTCAGTCATATCCAAAATAACCAAATCAGCCCATGTCTGGAAACCCATAAATAATATAGGACAAGCACGATAGACATGGGTGACTATGACAGACTCTCCAACTAGGGTAGAAACATGGATGGGGGCATCAAGTACATCACAAACCGCATCAAATCCCTAGGCAAACTAACTGACACATAGAAATAAGTAGGACCCGGATCAAACAAAACAATAGTCATCCTGTCACAAACAAGAATAGTACATGTGATCATTGCGTCAGAAGACTCTGCCTCGCTCTTGCCCGGAAAGGCATAACACTGAACCATGTCATCTTGACGAACAACTTCCTTGCCTGGCTGCACTGCTCCTCTACCTGCATTACCTTTTCCTCAGTCTCCATGGCCTCACTGATTCCCTCCTCGACCACCTCGTGGACGTCCTCTTCCATTATTACCGCTACCCGCGGGTACCACTTCTCTAGTCTGCTGCTTCCCGGGGTCAAACATGCGCGGATGGGGATAATCTCTCTTTATATGCCTAGGTTCTCCACAATTATAACAAGTGCGGTCAAAAGACGGCCTGTTGCCTGCCGAAGGTGCGGCTCCCTAGCTATCCTGAATAAAATTATGATGTGGAGTTCCCGAGTAACTACCTGTAAAAATGGGCAAGGCTGACTGAATTGGTCGGGCTGCAAGTGTCGGCCTACCTGAACCTCTGGAGTAGGAACCATGGAAGTTACATGTGCTCTTGATCTTCTTAGCCAAAGCCTTGGTCTGCCCATCACGTCGAACTCCTTCCACTTTCTTCACAAATTCTGTCACCTCATTAAAAAAAAATCCTGCAAAGGTCATGTGGATAGACAATACCTGTAGTTCGGGGTTCAGTCCCTTAACGAATAGGCGAATCCTCTCCTCCTCAGTAGTCACAACTTGTGTAGCATATCTAGACAAAGCATGAAACTTAGCCTCATAAGCAACTACAGACATACCACCCTGCTCAAATGCCATGAACTCATCCTTCCTGCGATCCCTCAAAGTCCGGGGCATATGCTTTTCCAGAAACAAAGCATGGAACTGCGTCCAAGTGGGTGGGGTAAATATTGGCGATCCTCATTCCACATAGGCTCTCCACCACTGCTTAGTCTCACCCTAAAGTTGAAAGGTCACGAACTCTACCCCATGTTGATGTACAATACCCAACTTATGAAGCCTCTCATAACAATCCAAGATGAACTCATAGGTGTCCTCACTCTCAGAACCATGGAACACAGGCGACTTCAACTTAAGAAACTTAGTCAACATCTCATGCTCATTACCAGTCATCAAAGGACCTAATAGGGACGAAAATTGCCTACTGCTCCACCCGCCCTGGGAACCGCAATAGTAATGAGGGGATTGACTGGAGGTTGAGTCGCTTGCACTGTGGAAAAGACTCCAGGGCCGACCAATCCTTTCAGAAACATCATGATTTATTGAGCTAACACCGATTCTAAGGGAGGAATACATGTAGTCTCAGCCTGTACCTCCTCCTCTAGTCCAACATCCTCCTAATTTTTTATTTCCAAATTCTCTTGTACCTCTTCTTGGGGTGCAAGAGGGGCCTCTTCCCTAGGAACATTCTCAACTGGGGCTCCACTCATGGCGGATGCTACTCCTCCTCCGCCACTACCCCTTGATCTCCCTCTACCCCTGTCTCGACCGTGACCTCATGATGTTTGCGTAATCAATGACACAACTTCCAATGCAAGTGTCTACGACGTGCAATAGTATAATAGCCCAACCAATGATTGGGGTCGAGTCCCAAGGGAGTGGTTTTGAGAATTAATAGAAAAATAAAATTACTTTTAACTAGTCGTAGCTAAAGACATTAACGATTAAAAATATTGTAAATTAAAGGGGGACACAAGAGTGTCAATTAACAATGGGGATTTTGTCACTAGTAAGTAAAACAACAAAATTAATAAAGAACTCTAAGTAATGAGAAGGGATTATTGAGATGTGATAGGAATACGGGATAGACTAAATCATTGGGTACATGCTTTTGATAGTAAATTCATTGAGTATTTGTTGTCACACTCCTATTTTTCCTCAAAACGAAAGTTTTGGAAGATAGCGTTTTTTCAATTGAAGTGACATTTTGGAAAGAGATTATTTTATTTCAGAATCGCCACTTGGAATTGAGTTTTGGTGTTCCAAGTCACCTTATTTAAATTCCTAATCAAAAGGAAGTTGACTCTTACTTTTAATTGTCTGCGAACTAGAAATCTGGATAAGAAATTCTATTGACCAAGGAGAAGGTGTAAGGCACCCCTCGAGTCCCGTGGTTCTAGCACAGTCGCTTCATTGACTTATATCTTGGCTTGACTTAGTTTTTGGATATATTATACTTATTAGCCATACATTTTACTTATATCCCGCCTTCTTTGATTTATTGTTACTGTCTTGTTTAGATTTTTAGAGTTTGGAGAATTTTATTATTGTCTTTTAGTGGGATTTAGAAATAGATAGTTGGATTATAATAGGAGGTAGAATTTTATGGAATTTAGGATTAGTTTTAGAAAGAAAATGTTAAAGAGGTTAAGACCAATTTCTTGAAAATTTTTATTTATTTATTTTCAACATTCTGTTTCTCTTTCTTCTTGCCTTTTTTTTTTAAAACAACTTTTTGATTAAGTTTTTGTTTTTTTCCCTTTTTTTTTTACCTTTTCTTTATTACTATTATTTTTGTTAAGTTTCCTTTTTCTTTTATTTTTTCTTTTTTATTTTTATTTTTATTATTTTTTATGCCTTCACTTCTGCTTCATTTTTTTGTTTTTTGTTTTTGGCACGTTTTCTATTTCCCTTGTTGTTTTTTTTTAAAAAAAAATAAAAATGGTTCTGTTCCCCTTTTATTTAAATTTTTTCATTATATTTTTTTTTTGACATTCTGTACGTTTTTTTTCTTTTTACCTTTACTCTTTTTTAATTCAATTTGTTTTCTTCTTATTTTCCTAACAAATTTATTATTATTTTTTACTTACTATTTTAAAATGAATAAATTAAAAGGATACATATTCTACAAAGCTTTTCTAAATCAACTAATCAATTAAGCTTTATTTTTATAATAAAAAATATTAACTATGTTTGTGTCTTTCTTTAAACATTAACAAGTCTTGCAATAAAAAAAATGATATGCATCATAAAATAGTGGCATATAACAATACATGCAATTTTGGAGACTTCATAACATCATAATCAAGTTTCGAACAAACATTTCATTGAACTATATAAGAAATTAGAATTATCTTTTCATAAAACTTAATTCCTCACAAAAGAAACCGCTACAATCTACTGATTTTCAAAGTTAATTATAGTTAATTAACTTTAAGGAGCCACAAACTTGAATCCACGAACAAAATCTTTTTTTTTCTTTGGTGTCGTATTATGTGCGTGTGAAATTTTCTAACTTTGGGTGTTGTTTTTTTCGTCTCTCCTGATTGCTTTATGTTGATGTGTATTGTGATACATATAGTAATATTGTGTGTGTAGTGTGTATAGTTCGTCTGTGTATGTGGGTGAGTTGAGGAAAATGGGGTAAGATGTGGGTGAGTGGGGGTAGTAGTAGCGGATAGATTTTTTTTTAATAATATAATATAATATAATATAATATATAATAAGAATATTATTTAATTATTAGAGCTAATAATAAATTATAATTAAGAAATACTAGCTTATTTGTTAAATTAAAAGAAACATATATTTTTTGTTATTTTCAAATCGTTTAAAATAAACTTACTAAAATAAGACAAAAAATGAAATATCTAACTTAGACATAAAAGAAATATTTAAGGAATAAAAAGTAGTGTAAAACTTTATGTTCGGTCAAAAATTACGTGTCTACAGTTTGTCCCCCTTTGACTGGAAAGACGAAGAGTTTTCAGAGACAAAGCGAGAAGTTTTGACCGAACTCTTATTTGAAAGAAAAAAAATGCGACCGAGTCTTTCTTTTGGACAACCTACATATCCCGGGTTATAAGAGAATTAGATCATGTGTAGTTCAAGGGTAAAAAGATGGAAAATGAGTTGGAGAGTCGAGTGATGATGTCTTGTTGAGATTTCGGTTCGTGGCTCCTATTATTACATAAAAAATGATAAGACTAAAATGAAGATTACAAAATCCTATCTAATCTGCTTGTCTTGAATCTCTTTCTTCAAGTCTTCATTTGGATCTTCAGTTATCACCTCGCCTTCTTCTAGCGGGTACCTTAATCTCAAAGTTTGATCTTGAAGTTGAGATTTGATCAGACTTGAACTTGAAACTTGGATCGAGTTGTTGACACTCCCTCAAAATACAGTTTGTAGAATATTGTTGAATGTTGTTTTCTTGATTAGTTAGCTGAACAGAAATAGATGTCAAGAAGTCAGGCTGCTACATGCATTGAAGAAGCTGATTCTGGCTGTCATGGAAATTGATCATTCTAAAAAGAGTTGAAACTTTGTTCTTTCCAAATCCATGTTTTTCTTGAAGAAATCTTAAACTTATCACAAACAAAAGAAATAAACAAAATATTTTGCCCCAGTTTTCGCTGAATAATTTTTGTGAGTTATTAGCAAATATGAATTTCGAAAAAAAAAAACTTAGACTAGAAAGTTCTTATCCTAGGATAAAATAAAAAATAACCGTCTCAGACTAGGAAGTATTTATCCTAGGAGAAAATAACTAAATTTCATTATGTAGGAGGGTCCTGTTAATCCCATTATGAGGAGGGTCCTGCTAATCCCTGTGAACAGGGTCATGCTAATCTCATTATGTAGGAGGGTCCTGCTAATCCCATTATGTAGGAGGGTCCTGCTAGTCTCATTATGAGGAGGGTCCTGCTAATCCCATTATGAGGAGGGTCATGATAATCTAAATCTCATTATGAGGAGGGTCCTGCTAATTCAATTATGTAGGATGATCCTGCTAGTCCCATTATGAGGAGAGTCCTGCTAATCTAAATTTCATTATGAGGAGTGTCCATGTTAATTCCATTTTCCAGGAGAGTCCTGCTAGTCCCATTATGAGAAGGGTTCTACTAATCCCATTATGAGGAGGGTCCTGCTAGTCTGAATCCCATTATGAGGAGGGTTCTGCTAATCTAAGTCACATTATTTAGGAAGATTTTGCCAAACTAAATCATCAAATACAATCACAATAACATTTTATTTTTTATTTTTTATTTTTAAAAGTTTTAGATTAGGAAATGTTTATCCTAGGAGAAAAATAAAAAATAGTTGTCTCACACTAGAAAATGTTTATTCTAGGAGAGAAAGAAAGAAATAAAAATAATAATAATAATAACGGTCTCCGACTAGGAAGTGTTTATCCTAGGAGAAAACGAGAAATAAATGTCTTAGACTAGGAAATATTTATCCTAGGAGAAAAATGCATGTAATTTTTTTTCTTTTTCTTGCAATAATGTTAACAAATTTGAGTCTTCAAGATATCTTTTATGTCAGGAACATTTTCCTGTTTTAGAAAAGAAACAAAGAAAATTTATGAGTTTTTTTTTAATGGTGGTCGATTTGTGGCATTGGCTTTGAGGATAATTCTCTTGTTGCCATGTTTGAAACTATTTAGCTTGAGATAGACTGCTTTTATTTGCTAGTCAGCTCACCTTGAAAATCTTGACATCATCTCTAGTTGTTCAAAACTTCCAACTTCAAATTTGTTATATTGTTTCCACCTTCCAACAATCATTGCATCTTGTATTCCTATAAATTCTCAAAACTTGTCAATTGTTGGCAAGTTACCGTGCATATCATTATTTCTTGAATCATATCACATTTGATGTGCTGACCAAACTTTGCTTTGTGCAATTGAAGAGATGGTAGCAATTTTGAAATCATTTAACTGCTTGCTTTAATGAAGACTAACTCAAGGGAAAAAATGAAACTAAATTGGGCGATACAAAATAAGAAGAAGAAAGAAAAGTAAAAATAAAAATTGACCCTTTAGAGAGAAAATAAAAAGAGACTCATTTGAGAGTGATGGTCAATTATAATGATCATGACATGCATGTGAGATTAAATGACTTGCTTTGTCCAATCAATCTAAACTTTATCTTTGCCAAACTTTCAGCCTTCTGAAGTCAGACTTTTATAATCAAACTCTTGCACTAGATTCATACCTCACATTCGACTTGTGGTACCTCGAAAGGTTTTCACCAATAATCTCTCTCATTTTGTATGTCTCTCACTCCCCATAGTCTTATAGTGCCCCGAGGGTTTTCACCAATAAGATTCTCATTTTTCACTTTCTCTCAACGCAAATATGCCTTAGAGTGCTTTCAAGGATTTTCATCGATAAGATTTCCTCATTTTTCGCTCCTTATGCGAGGGACATTACGTTTTCCTTATATGGTAATCAACACTGAAAGCTTGCTTGACTTGTCATTGTTAAAAATTGATCAGAAGGTCTTTATTTGGATTGTAACATGGCCTTTGGACAGGGTTACAAAGAAAAGGTGAAAGCTCAAATATAATACTTATAACATGGTTAAGACTTACAACTTTTGGAATCGACTCTACTTTGCAAAATAAGTAAATAAACAAAATAATAATAATAATAATAATAATAATAATTACTATTATTATTATTATTGTTATTATTATTTTTGCCCCAGTTTTTGTGATGAGGGCCTTTTAGATTTATTTTCTTGGTTGGACCGAACCTTAAAATAAGTCTGCCTACGTATCTTGTCAGAGTAAGAATCAGGTCAAATGTAGTTCAGGAAAATGAGGTGATGAGTTGGAAATTGATTTGTTTCCCTTCTTTTCTTTTCTTTTGGACTCTTTTTCTTTTTTTCTTGACTCTTTTTGTGATATTTTTTTTACTTTTTGAATTTTTGATTTTTTTTTACTGTATTTTGATTCCAAAAGTGGGGTATGAAAGAAAATAAAGTTAAGGCTCAAAAAGGATAGCAAAGGATTATGCCATGTTTGGATAGTAGAATGAAATGCCTTCGTCATATCAATTATTAAAAATGTCAAATACAAGCACGCCCTTTAATATGTGAAATGGAAATCATACAATATATCTTTGCAACGTATGTATTGATGGATGTGTATATCAATTTTGTTCCATATTTGTTAATTATAAATTTCCATTTGAGTAATATCTTCTTTCCAACGAATGAATACATTTTTTCAACTTCTTTGGTGTATTCATTCAATGACTAGATATGATTTCATTTAATCAAATTTTCATGCATATCATGTCACCTACATTGAATTGACAAGAGATGTATATATGAAAATCTAGATAGATTGGATCCACGTGACACAACACAAAAATGATATTAAGTCAAAGATAAAAGACTTGGCGACAAGACAACAAACTAAATTTTAGGTTACAAACATGTAATAACCTAAAACTACGACATGACTCAAGAAACAAAATAAGACAAATGCTAGAAAGATTTGACTCACTAGAATAAATCAAAATTCAAAATGCATAGCAGAAATGACGACAAAATAAACTATTCATACACTCTTTTCTAGAGAAAAGAAGAGTTTGACTTCTTAGCCATTCCTTTGCACGCTAGCCTTCATGAAAGCTTCAATAATTTCAATTATCTTTTCTTGAGAATTGAGAGAATTGTCATATTCTTTGTCATCACATACCATCTCAATGAAGTGTACATCATTATGCGACAGTAGAGGATTCTTAGTAACATTTGGGGGATCATCATTTTGAACCACAATCATCTTTGTTTGAATCATCTCTTCCACCTTTCTTTTTAAATTTCGACAATCTTCAGTACTGTTCCCTTGAGCATCAGAATGGTATGCACATCGTACTGTAGGATTGAAACCTTTTGCATGTGGATCCACATAATTTTGAGGAATCGGCTCTATCATCTTCAAATGTTTTAACTTATTAAATAAATTTGTGTAA
>JAJOOO010005323.1:0-17085 GCA_029582685.1 Solanum piurae | reverse complement strand
AGAGTGATTTTCGGAATGAAATTTTGTTGAACTTTGAAAGGTTAGATCTTGATTATCTTAGGTCCGTTTTGAGTCATTCTTGAGGCTAACTTATAGAGCTTTTCGCAAGGATCGTCGTGGTATAATCTGTTTGGGGTGGAAGGGTTTCGTTTTTCCAGAAATTGGTGATCAAGGGGCTGCCAAGTCGTAAGTCAAGACTTATTAATGATTTTAATTGTTGGGGCTGATTTGCTATGGTTTAGGCATCTTTTTGTGCTAAATTTTGGGGTATTAGTTTAGTAAGGTATTTAGGACGTTTTCACGGATTCGTTTTCGGGATTCCAATTGTGGGTCCCACAATCCCGTTTTAGACCCAATTTTGGGTCCTGTCTCTGAAAAATGTAATTTTAGTGTCAACATATTCGTAATGACGAGGTGATTAACCTTTTGATAGTGGCGAAGCATTTGGAGACCGTTCGGAGGGGAAAAGCTCTGGTACCGTGAGTTGGAGCACGCGTGATCGGCTTTCAGGTAGGCTATGGTTTTCCCCTCGTGAGATTGCACAATAAAAGAAATCACCTACACGGACCCCCATAAGCCCGGCAGATGCACCGGCAGCTGAAGTAAATTAATGGAGCTAGAAGGTCTATCACAATATTACCAACTTCCGGACGTTAACGAAACCATTCCCAATTATATTCCAAGATCTCATTACGTCCCAGACTTTAATCGGAACATCTCCAACCTCCAAAACCTCAACCTACAGATGAGAGTAATCAGGACTAAACTGAAGCTTCAGTAAGGAATTGGGAATGCACCACGTGCAAGCTGGACCACGGACTCGAACCGGGTACTATAGCTAATGAGTCAACCTATATGGGCTGGACCACGGACTCTAACCGGGTACTGTAGCCAAAATCAGATCACAGGTAAGCTGGACCACGGACTCTATCCGGGTACTGTAGCCAAAAGAAAAGCAGGGCATTATGGATACAAGGTCAGAAGCTGAGTTACCGCCTAGCTAAGGCTCAGACTATCAGACTCCAGTCTGTTATATCAGTCTACGAGGAGCTGACCGTCCGAAATGACGTCGGAAAAAGTTCTATTGCCCAACGACATATGAAACCTCGCAAGTCTATGGCAACACTAGTCTAAGCCTAGACTAAGGCCAAATATATTTCAAATCAATATTATCATATACACCACAAGATATGGATGTTCAATAATATCAAGAGTCATGCTGTCATAATCCAATAATTTCCCGAAATAAGGTCTAAGGCAGGAATTATAGAAATTTAGCATGTTCGACACCCGAACCCCTCCATACTCAAGAAAATCAATAAACAATTGCCTAAACATGCTCAATCTCACGAGGGGAAAACCATAGCCCACCTGAAAGCCGATCACGCGTGCTCCAACTCACGGTACCAGAGTTTTCCCCTCCGAACGGTCTCCAAATGCTTTCCCACTATCAAAAAGTTTAATCACCTCGTCATTACGAATATGTTGACACTAAAATTACATTTTTCGGAGACGGACCCAAAATTGGGTCTAAAACGGGATTGTGGGACCCACAATTGGAATCCCGAAAACGAATCCGTGAAAACGTCCCAAAAACCTTACTAAACTAATACCCCAAAATTTAGCACAAAAAGATGCCTAAACCATAGCAAATCAGCCCCAACAATTAAAATCATTAATAAATCTTGACTTACGACTTGGCAGCCCCTTGATCACCAATTTATGAAAAAACGAGACCCTTACACCCCAAACAGATTATACCACGACGATCCTTGCGAAAAACTCTACAAGTTAGCCTCAAGAATGACTCAAAACGGACCTAAGATAATCAAGATTTAACCTTTCAAAGTTCAACAAAAATTCATTCCAAAAATCACTCTAGCAGTAGCTAAATTCGATTCCTTACCTCAAAAGAAGCCTCCCCTCGCGTTTCTGAGCTCACCTCTAGATTCCCCACGAAATTCTCTTGAAATTAGCCTTTTGAATCACCTAATTTGAGCTTAACATGGAGGAGATATCTATGTTTGAAGATGAGGAAAGAAAAATGGACGAAAATTGTCCTTAAATCTGGAAATTTCCAGATTTCGACAATGCTGCCACGTGGCGTCGCGTGGCTCTGCCACGTCACCACCGCGTTAGAATTCAACTACTCTTCAAACTTAAATTTTGATGTTCCGGACTCGTTCGGAGTCGAAAAAACACAAATCATATATGGAATCTGATTGGAAATGATATTTCGGACTTAACGGTGAAGTCGGAATTTCCATTGGAGATCGCTTCGATGAAAAGTGGATCCCACACCCAGTATCGTTTTGAGTCAGATTCCATAACGGGCATCTAAAGCCTCGGGAAGTGAACAAAGGGTCGTTTTAGACCAAAATCGATATTCCTAAGCTAACCTAGCTATCAAAATTTTCATTTGAGCACGTCTTCCAAGAAGGTTGACCAAAGTCAACTTTTCAAGTTATAAAATCTCCAAAACAGGGAAACGGGCCTAAAACCCAAACGAAAGACCAGGCGACCGAACAGTCAGTGCCAGCAAGTCATAAATGACTTGGGGTCGCTACAGGAACGCTCTAAACGATAGAATGAATGCTTTAATTTAACAATGACCTGGAGGGTCATTACATTTTCTCCCCCCAATTCTTTCTCCATTGGCTTTTCTCTAACGACAGAATCAGGTCGTTACAATTTTATATCATTAAATGCCTCATAGTAATTATTAAGTAGTTCTGTTTTAATATACAAACATTTATACTAACCATACATAAATATATGATCTTCATTCTTATTCTTTTTTTGGTAAAACATACTCACCAATTTTCTTTCGGTAAAAGATCTTCATTCATCTATAATTCTTTTTTTTTTGTAAATCGTAGCCCTACAATTTTTTTATAGAAAATCAAAAATGAAAAATGGATACATAAATATAGAATCTAAGATAGTGATATCAAGAAATGAGAGAGTGGGAAAAAAATGAAAAATACTACTATATAGTTGCAAATGTGGGTGGAAGTTACAATACTTTTGAATCGACATTTTATTTTTTAAATTATTGACAATTTTTTTGTGATTTTTAATTGTAAAAGATCTGAAAATTTTATTTATTACGTGATTATTATTTTTCTTTAAACAAAAACCAACGTGGGACAAATTCAGTTTCTTTTTAAAATGTGATAACTTCCCCCAAAAAGGAATCACACCCTACTTTTTAGATCTTTATCTTTAAAACTAATTAACTTCTCAATTCAAAATTTAAATAATTCTATAAAAGACTTTAAAAAGAAGATGATTTTTTTTAATTATTATTTTTAATACTATTATTATTATTATTATTAAAAAAAATTGTATTAAAATTTAAATTTTTGATCTCATCTTTTAAAACTAAATAACTTCTCAATTCAAAATTTAAATAATTCTATAGAAGACTTTAAAAAGAATTAAAAAGAATATTATTAATAATAATAATTTTTGGATCTTATCTTTTAAAACATTTGTAGTATTATTATTAATAATATATCACTATTATTATTCGAAATCAAAATTTGATATTTATTATTAATAAATAATAATCAATTTAATATTTTAATTTCAAATTTAACATAATTACAAATAGTTGATTTTTTTTTTTTTGCAAAATCATTTTAAAAATAAAATAGTAATTTATTATTTCATCCAATTACTTGTAATTAATAATTTTTTAATTATTTAAAAACCTTATTTTTTGTGGTGTTGACATGTATGCGCTATCACCTCTCTTATTATATATATATATAGAGAGAGAGAGAGAGATTATTATTATTATTATTATTATTATTAAGAGTTAAATTATTTAATTTTTACTTTTTGAAAATGGTGATTCACAACCGTTTTTGATTATTTTTTATCATTTATACTTTTTAATTTATTATTTTTCTAAAATTTTGTTATTTAAATATTAAAAAGTTTTTTTTGTGTTGCTGCCATGTGTCATTAATTTAAAAATATTTTATCAATTAAACAATAATTTATTATTTAATCCTATTAAATGTAATTAATTTTAATTATTTAAAAATTCCATTTTTTGTGGTGCTGACACGTGTCACTTTTACTTCTACTATTATATATAAATAGATTCAGCCATTTAATATACAATTATTTGAACCAACTATAAAATCAACATTATACCAAAAATTATTATAATATATACTTTTAAATATGCCAATATATATGAAACAATTTTAACATTTAATTTCCCCCCAAAAAATCAGTTGTTATATGTTTCAAATATATACGGTCTTATACCATAATACCATCAACAATCTACCAATCAAATTAATGAATAACTAGACCACCATATATGAAAAAATTATTGGTGTTGGTAAAAATTTCATTCGTAAGAAAATTAAATTACAAAGTATTGTATCTATGGTATTGTTTTACAAAGCAACATCAACATATCAAACAATTATACCAAAATACATATAGAAATTATAATTTTACAACACAAAAACATATTCAATTGAATTATTTTCCAGCAATCTTAATTACTCTATCGTAATTGGTGTTTGCATCATGAATAACTCCTTCGATTTTGATATCCACATACCTTCCTGCGATACATTTCAACGAAAAGTTAAAAATTATATTAAACACAAGTTTTAACAATCAAATTTGAAATATATAGTTAAGCTTTTTACATCACCAATAAAACGCATATATGAAATGGTGCATATTATGGTTAAACTATGGTATTCAGTTCAATATAATCAATAATATATGACCTATTTTGGTAGAGGCTTCCAAAGAGTTAGAGATGATACAACGTGAGGGATTTGAGTAGCGTGAGGGTACGAGGGCCTGTCATTCTGGTAATTTTGGTAGTACTCCGCCTAGGATTCGAGGTTACTCAAAGAGAGGTTATTACTCTCATTCTAGAAAACCCATTCATACCGCGATACCAACATCTGAGGCTGATTACGTTGGGCATAGTACTCCGAGTTTGGTGCATACTCCATAGAGTCCATCTTCTAAACTTGTAGTCTGTAGAGGGCATTCTGTTCATTCAGGTTTCTCTTATCATCCTACGTCTCGCAGGGGTTGTTTTGAGTGTGGTGATATGGGACACTTTGTGAGAGATGACCCTAGGGTCAGACGTGGTGTCTCACATCAGGGTTCTCCGGCTTCGACATTCAAGATTGCACAACCTCCGACTAGGGGAGGTGTACAAAGTGGCAGAGGTGGTTCACATTTAGGTAGAGGTGGTTCCCATTCTGGTCTAGGTGATGGTCATGGAGGTTCACAGTCTAAGGGCAGTCGTGCTCACTGTTATGCTTTTTCGGGTAGGCCAGAGACAGAGGCTTCATATGTTGTTACCACATGTATTATTTTGGTTTGTCATCAATAAGCTATTGCATTATTTTATGTAGGATCTACTTATTCTTAAGTGTTCACATATTTTGCTTAGTGTTTGGATATATTATGTGAGTCCCTTGATTTACTAGTGCATGTATCTACTCTTGTTTGTGATTCCGTAGTGGTAGATTGGGTGTCTCTACTGTGTATAGTTATGTTTATAGGATATGATACTCATACGGATTTGAAGGTCTTAGATATGGTAGATTTTGATGTGATTCTTGGGATGGATTGGTTCTCTCCTTATCACACGATTTTGAATTGTCATGCCAAGACAATTACATTAGCTATGCCTGGGATTACTAAAGGAGAATGGAGAGGTTCTCTTAGTCACCCTCATCATTTCGTAAGGCTCGTCGTTTGGTGGAGAGAGGATGTCTGGCTTATTTGGCACATATTTGAGATACTTGTGTTGAGACACGTATGCTAGAGTCTATTCCAGTGGTGAGTGAGTTTTTAGAGGTCTTTTCGATAGACCTACCAGGTCTTCCACCCGATCGTGACATTGATATTTTTATTGAATTAGAACTAGGCACTCAACCTATTTCCATTCCTCCTTATCGTATGTCACCGACCGAATTAAAAGTGTTGAATGATCAGTTGTAAGATTTTATGAGGAAGGGGTTTATTAGACCGAGTGTATTTCCTTGGGGGACTCCAATGTTATTTTTGAAGAAGAAAGATAGATCCATGCGAATGTGTATTGACTATCGACAGTTGAACAAGGTTACCATAAATAATAAGTACTCGATACCTTGTATTGATTATTTATTTGACCAGCTTCAGGGTGCTTCAGTTTTCTTCAAGATTGACTTGAGATCCGGTTATCATCAGTTAAAGGTTAGGGCGGAGGATATCCCTAAGACAACTTTCCGGATATGTTATGGCCATTATGAGTTTCTGGTGATATTTTTGGGTTGACTAATGCCTCAACAACTTTTATGGATTTGATGAACTGAGTGTTCTGACCGTACTTGGATTTCTTTATTATTGTCTTCATAGATGATAAATTGATATACTCTCATAGTAAGGAGGAACACGAGCATCATTTAAGGATTGTTCTTTGTATTCTAAAGGAGAAGAAACTCTATGCAGAGTTATCAAAGTGTGAGTTTTGGCTTAGTTTGGTAGCATTCTTGGGACATGTAGTGTCCAAAGAGGGTATTGTGGTGGATCCTAAAAAGATTGAGGCAGTTTAAGATTGGGTCAGGCCTGCTTCAGTTACTGAGAGTCGGAGTTTCTTAGGCCTTGCATGTTATTATCGATTATTTGTAAAGGGCTTCTCATCCATTGCATCCCCATTAACTATCTAATGAGTGTGAGGTGAGTTTTAAAAAACTCAATACCTTATTGACTACTGCCCTGATTTTGATTCTACCCATGGAGGGAGAGGGCTTTATTCTATATTATGATGCTTCTCCAATTGATCTTGGTTCTAAATTGATTCAGAAGGGGAAGGTGATAGCTTATTCTTCGAGGTAGTTGAAGGTTCACAAGAAGAACTATCCTACTCATGACTTGGAGTTGGCGGTTGTAGTGTTTGCATTAAAAATTTGGAGAGACATTACCTTTATGGTGTACATTGTGAGGTGTTCACAGATCATCCTAGTCTCCAGCATATATTCAATCAGAGAAATCACAATTTGAGGTAACGAAGATGGTTGGAGTTGCTCAAGCACTACGACATGACTATTCTTTATCATCTGAAGAAGGAAAATGTCATTGCAGATGCCATGAGTCGAAAGACGGTAAGTATGAGAAGTCTAGACTTATTATAGGTTAGAGAGCATCCTTTAGCTAGCGACGTCCTGTCCTTGGCCAATATCTTTGTGAGGCTTGATATTTTTGGAAAGGTTTTGGCTTATGTGGAGGCTAGATTATCCTTGTTGGAGAAGATTTGGACTCAACAATTTTATGGTGGTGATTTATGTAAGATTCGAGACAAGGTGTCAATAAGAGAAGCCAAGGATGAAATTCTTGATAGTGAGTGAGTTTTGAGGATAAAAGATCGTATTTGTGTTACTCGGACATGTGATTTGACTAGATTGATCATACAACAGGCCCATAGTTTGAGGTACTCTATTCATCCGGGGGCTACTAAAATGTATCGTGACTTGAAGCAGCATTATTGGTGATGTCATATGAAGAGGGGCATAGTAGATTTGTATCTCAGTGTTTAAATTATCAGCAAGTGAAGTATGAACACCAAATGCTTGGATGTGTGACTTAGAGGATGCCCATATCTGATTGGAAGTGGGATAGTATTTCTATGGACTTTGTGGTAGGGTTGCCACGTACCTTGGGCAAGTTTGATGCTATATGGGTCATCGTGGATCGATTGACTAAGTCTGCACACTTTGTTCCAGTTCAGACTACCTATAATTCAAAGAAGTTAGCCATGATCTATATTTGAGAGATAGTTTGTTTGCATGGGGTTACCATTTCTATTATTTCATATCGTTGCACTCAATTTACATCTCATTTATGGCAGTCTATACAGAAGGAGTTGGGCACTTGGGTGGATCTAAATACCACCTTTCACCCTCAGACTGATGGTCAGTTTTAACAGACTATTCATGTTCTTGAGGACACGTTGCGGGTGTGTGTGATCGACCTTGGTGGTCATTGGGATAAGTTTTTACCTTTAGCGGAGTTTTCTTACAATAATAGTTACCATTCAAGCATTGAGATGGTACAATTTGAGGCTTTGTATGGTAGGAGATGTCGATCTCCAATTGGTTGGTTTGATGGATTTGAGGTTAGACTGTGGGGTACATATTTTTGAGGGAGTCCTTGGACAAAGTCAAGTTGATCAAAGATAGACTTCTCATGGCTCAGAGTAGGCAAAAGAGTTATGCAGATCGAAATGTTTGTGATTTGGAGTTTATGGTTGGAGAGAGGGTTCTATTGAAGGTTTTGCCCATGAAGAGTGTGATGAGATTTAGAAAGAAGGGAAAGTTTAGCTTAAGCTATATTGGTCCTTTCGAGATTGTTGAACGTATTGGTGATGTGGTGTATGAGTTGGCTTTGCCACTTGGTTTGTCGGGTGTTAACCCTGTATTTCATATTTCGATGCTGAAGAAGTATCATAAGGGTGGTGCTCATGTGATTCAATTAGATTCAGTGTTACTTGATCAGAATTTGACTTTTGAGGAGGAGCTGGTAATCATTTTGGATAGGCAAATTGAAAAGTTGATGTCAAAGGAGATTGCTTCAGTAAAGGTTCAATGGCATAGTCCGGTGGAGTAGGCTACTTGGGAGACCGAGTCAGACATGAGGAGTAGATATCCTCAGTTTTTTGAGCGTTCAGGTGCGTTCTACTCTTTTACGGTTTGAGGACGAACGTTTGTTTAAGTGGTAGATGAGTAAGACCCGTTAGGTCATTTTGAGAATTAGGACTATTTTGACTCCTCCCATAAAATTTTAAATAAAAGTTTTGAACTATTCGTTTAACTACAGTTAATTAGTTAATTTTTTTTTTAGATAATTAATTTAATTAGTGATTAATGGGCTAAGTTAATAATTTATTTAATATTTTTGGTTACTTGGTCCATATGTTAAATAAACAATTGAATTAAGTTAAAGAGGGTTATTATTCTTTTACAGATAATACAACCCATCTGCGACTCAAACCTGCTAACCAGAGAAATAGGAGAACAACTTCAGGTAAGAAAATTTCCAGTCGTACTATATTTCTTCTATATGACTATGTTGAATACGGTATGAATAGATATATAGGTTGGAGAAATTATTATTATAATATTGGGCAAATTAAATGGAAGTAGGTGATAAGGAATAATGGCGGAAGGTTGGGGCCAATGAGGCGTTCTTGATAATGGGTTAATCATTAATATTTTTTTTCTAATGATTAGTATAAGGGAAAAAGGAAAGAAGTCAAATTAGAATGAAAATTATTGTTGCAGCGTGTGTGTGTGATTTTTTTAGTTTAATTTTCTTTCGTTCCTGTTGAAATTCTTGCAATAAATAAATGTTATGGGTATTGTATTATATGAACACTATTAGATTTATAATTTTAGGAGAAATTAAGGATTTATCCTAGGCTTGAAATTTAGCAAATATGAGACTTGTAATATTAATTGACACCAAAATTAGGAGCTTGATTATAGATAAGGGTGAGTTTGGATCTAGGCTAGACCTATAGTAATACGGGTGTAACACCCCGCTATTTGAAAGATCTAGAATTAGAGAGAACCATTTTTGAAAAGAATGCAAATCTGAAATTTGGCAAAGTTATGTTAAGTATGAGTTTTGGGTCAATTTCAAACGACCATAACTTTCAGTACATGTTGATTTAGGTGAGCTATAAGATATCAAATGAAAGGTCTTGGAATCCTCTTTCCAACGCCATCGAGTTTGCTAATTTTTCAGCTCGTATGAGGGAGATATGACCGTTTGAAGTTGGGCTGTCTAGATAAGGAAAGTTACCTAGATTTAAGAGGTGTATTTTGGTCTTTTCCTCACCCAATTAAGTTATTTCATTTTTAGTAATTAATTAGGGGTATAAACTTCATTGATTCAGTTTACGCACTCAAATTTTACGCTAGGGCTTTGAGAGAAGATAAAAGAGGAGAAAAGCCAAAGTTCGTCGCGTTCTTGAGATTTTGCTTGCGGGTTAATCCCTACGAGGTATGTGAGTTCACATAGCATTGGGTTTGTTTACCCAAGTGTATATCATGATTTAAGTCAGCATATTTACGTTCTTGAAAGTGGAGTAATTGAGTTCTTGATGGATTTTGTTGAAGTTTCTATTGGGGTGTTGATTGTTGAGGTTTTGAGGAGTTCTTGACTTAATTGCATGAGATTTGCGGTTGTTTTTTTAGTAGATTCTTGTACACTTTGGTTGGGTATTCAAATCTAAGTGTTTGGGGAAGAAACCAATCGAATCTAGACGAATTAGGGTCGAAAAACGAACAAGATTCGTGGGATTTCTGGGCAGGGGGCTGGCGCCAGAGTTATTTTGTAGTTTTCCCCCTGGGGCACCGCGCCACTTAGTGCGCCCCAACCAGCCTTCTGTAGTTCAGGGTCTGGCGCCCTGCGCCACTCAGTAGACCAGGGTCGCCAGGTCCTCTACCCTTTCCCACTTCTTTCCGTTTGAGTTTCCTCTAATCGTACTTATGTTTTCTAGTTGATTTTTACATTCCAAGGTACATCTAAAGATCCTGAGATCATCCATAAACATGAATCATAACCCTGAATCCATAAATTCAAATTCAAGGAAAGTTAAGAGCCAAGTCTAGAGAGTTCTTAGAGTCTTTTCAAGAAGTCTTTTATAAATGCTTTAAACTTGTTTTAAGAGTTAAGTTTTGAGTTGAGTAAGTTTAACAAATGAAGTTCAATTTCTTCAAAAGAGTATATGGGAACTAAGTATTCCCAAAGAGTAAATGTTTTCACATTTAAACAAGAGAGGAAACACCGATTTCCAAGAGAGTCTTTGGACTAGTTTTTGAGTAATTATCTCAAACCACTGAAAGAGTTATGTTTTTAAACATATGAGCTAGTTAAATTTTGGGAGTAGTATTGAGCACCGATTTGGGGACAAGTTGAGTTCAGATAATTCAACGTCTCTATAAACCATGTAGCCAACATGGGTAGAAAAGGGTCATACTTTTTAGATGATTCCTTAGTGCTTTTTAGCATAGACTAGTGGATCCACTTAGTATTTAGGTTCTATACCCCCAACAAGGTATAGGACGACCCTGGAAGCGTGAGGCAAAATGTTGTATCATCACATAGCTCATAGTGATGGTTCTCGGTTAGAGAAACTCCCACAGAGATATTCTCTATTCTTATATACACAGAGTTTTTTGTATTTTCATATAAAAACTCAGTTATTGTTGTATTTTTCAATACAATGAGATGTTATCTACATGTTTTAAAGCTTTTCTTTATATTGCATTTATATTACTGCTTTTTATTGAAATGAGTTGAGACCAGGTATGTTTATTCAGTTCCTTTCAAGCTTATGTCTTGTTTTAGAATTCCCCTCACATACTCGTACATTAAATATACTGATGCCATTTGGCCTGCATCTTTTATGATGCAGATATAGGTAACCAGGGTCAACATCCAGCGCTTCATTGATCCAGTTGAGCTTCAGAGTTGTCGGTGAGCCTCCTTACTTCTAGAGGATCCCCTTTGGTATTGTTTTATTAAACTAGTTCATTAGGATGTCGTGGGTTTTGTTCCGACGTCCATCTCAGTTATTAAAGTTTTTATAGACAGTTAGTGATTGTTAGTTCATGAGTCTTTTCCATTTTCAGTAATGATGTTGAGACTTGAGTTGCCATTTTGGCTAGTTGAATGTTTCTTTTAAGACATTCTAAGTTTATTGCATGAGTTTATCTTTTGAGACTGTTTCTTGTTATTTAAGTCTTCCGCTAAGAGTTAAGTCAGGTCAAGGGTTCGCTTGGGGCCAGCAATGGTTCTCGAGTGCCAATTCCACTCGTTGTGTAGGCTCGGGGCGTGACAACGGTGTCTATGAACTCACTTGCTTACGAATATTGCATATTTGATGGATTGAGAATATTCTGAAGCTTTACGAAAGGGAAGGAATAATCTTGAGAATTCGTGATACATATTCGACATTCAAGGTATGTTAAGACTTGCAGACTTTGTTGAAGGATGTTTTCCTAATTAAAGATTAAAAATGGAATAGACATTGTGTAAGGGCGAAAGATGGAGGTCTCGTACCTATGGTGTGATGACCATTGGTACGAGTACCAGTGTTATAAATGAAAAGTTTATTACTATAGAATGTAGATTGTAATCTGAGAATGCCAAAGCATATAGGCACTATCTGATGTATTAGTGTCTTAATTTCTTTGTGTTATTGTGTTTCTTAATGAACTTGTATATTTGTGATAGTTGCGGTGATTATATATTATACAAATATTTGATTGATTGAGATGCATCATCATCTCCTTTTTATTGAAATCATATTGTGCACATGCATTGACATGAGCTTGAGTATAAATTAGGCACGTGGAGATCCTCCTGTTGGGGGATGTTAGATGGTATGATAATAATTTGGGCACATGGAGATCGTTCGTGCGGAAATTGTTTGATTTTATGATAGTGCATTCAGATCATCCGCACAGATACATAAAGATCGTCTGTGTCGGTATATGGACCTCGCGAGTCCTCCATGGGTCATGAGCTGTCGATGTATTCTGATAAGTATCATGTATATATGGTTAAGAGAGTACTTTACATCTGAGGCATATCATTTCACGGTGTCGCATTGCATTGAATCTCATTACATCCTTCATTCTTGTTGATTTTTTGCTTATTTGGTGGTTGGACATTTCATGATATTTGATTATCCATATGTGATGAAACTTGACTATAAGTATAATGTAGACTTATTTAAGTAAAAGGATGATTTTCTTATATGTACTCCTATCACTACTTCTTCGTTGTCGGTCTATGAGATATATTAGGTACACGTAGTTTCGTACTTATACTACACTTGTTGCAATCTTTTGTGGTGCAAATCTGATTCCAAATACAAGTGTATCTCGTGGAGTTTTCAAGTTTGAGCTTGGATTATCTTGGAGTTGTGGTGAGCTGCTTGGTTTTTCCGAGCCCACTCCTCCGTCTATCTTATTATTTGTTCTGTTTTTATAGTATTCAGACAAGATATTTCTTACGTTTAGACTTATCATTTTAGTTTCAGACTTGCACCATATTTTTGAAGCTCTTGTACTTATGACATCAATTCTTGGGTAATATCTATCTTTCCGCACTTCATACTTATGAAAGACTTAGTTCTTGAGGTATTCTACTTTTTGTTTATCTTTAACCTTAATTATTTAGTTAAACTGGTAAAACTAGTAGGTTGGCTTACCTATCAGTTGAGAATATAGGTGCCATCACGACATATGAATTTCGGATCGTGATATATATATAAATAAAAAAGGAATTGGAGACCTTTATAGTTAGGTTCTAAAGCAAAAATGCTTGGACTTCCTTAAGACTTCAAACTCAAACACCAACAAAGGTTTCCTCTTGGAGCCTATATAGAGTCTACCAAATTGTTGTTGAGCTGTAAGATCAAGCGAAACGCAAACATTCCCAAGCACATTAATCATTTGTCCAAATGCAAATTTTGGCGGAGTCATTGATTGATTGTTCACAATGTTTGTAAATACTTGTGCTGGTGTGCTGAATTAGCTTTTCTGTTAGCAAATATTGTTAATTGTCTTTTACAAAAAACTTTTTTAGCAACGATTAAACTATTATCATTAATTAATTATTGTTAAAGATCATTATTTTGAGTGTAGTGACAACGGTAATTTTAGGATGCTCATTCAACTTCTATATTTTAATTTAGGAAAGTAGACAAATTGTTTCTTTAAACAAAGGCATTCATTTTGTCCAAATGTCACAAAATGCTATTAGGCAATTTATAACAACTAGGGTGTACAAAATCGAACCGAAAATCAGATCAACCGTAAATCGAGTCAAATAAAAAAAAAAATCGACTAATGGTTTGGTATTGGAAAAAAAACTCGACTATAGGTTGGTTTGGTTTTAACTAAACAAAGTCAATTGAGACCAAACCAACCCGACATTACATATATAATTTTTAAAATTTATTTTATACATAAAAGTATTTACTTTGATGTAATTTCTAAATATTACTTATACGTTTACATAATTTTTATCTTTTAACATATTTTTTCAAGTTTTTTGAGAATTAGTATTTTGAATGGTCCAATAAAGGTTATAGTCCATAGATATTAATAACTCTAATAAAGCTCAATTTGAAATCAAATAAATACTATGCTAATAAAATAAATTAATTCAACACTAAGAATGACAGTAATGTTGAATATTTGTTCTTTAGTTTTACATTGGTTTAAACATTTAAAATACATAATCTAATTTTAAATTTTCTTTTATGTTTAATCATGTAACTAATACTTATTAGACTTATTTTAGCATGATTTAGTACTTTTAAATTATGATAATTTTCATAATTACTTTGCAATATTTATTTTATATGATGATTTCATTATTATTTTTTATTGAATATTTTAGTGTCATCACTCATCTCATATTTTGTGTTATTTTATTAGGAAACACCTTAGATAGTTGTATTTTGGTTGGACAAAGAAATATTTGCAACACCAGTTAATTGTATGTTTGTATGCATACTTTACCAAAAAAATCCGAGGTTTATTAGTTTGGTTTGATTTAAAAATTTAAAAATTTGACACAATGGTTTGGTTTGGTATTTGAAAAACCCGAACCAATCCGAGGTTGAAAAAACCAAAAAAACCCGAGTTTAATTAGTTTGGTTTGATTTATAATTTTTAAAATTTACACAAATAATTTGATTTGATATTTGAAAAACCCGAACCAATCCGGTCCCTATTCATAACGAAAAAGTGAATCAATTTTTGGCCTATACATCATATGCTGTGTTTTCTTAGGTGTATTTCAGTAGTTTAGCGACTCTTGTGATATTTTTTGTAACCTTTTTTTAATCATAAAAGGACAATTGAATACATTGATGCAATAAAATGAAAATTGGGTTTATCTAGTTAAATTAACTTGTCACTTATTATTTTTCTAGGTTACCAATTCATATTAAGTAAACAATAGAAACTTATTCGAACCTGATATTTATATTAATTCACTAGATGCATGACATGTGTTTACACATAGAGTATAATTAACACTTAACCATGCTTAAACTAACATGTACTCGTACATTATTAAATCACTTAACTACAGTAAATTTACATGATTTGATATAAATAATGAGTGTATATAAGTATGTTACAACTATAATTATATTAACGAACCTGGTGGTGCGGAATATTGGTCCTGAATCTGTAAAATAGACGACTCCATTTAATTGATCGATGTCTACCACATTTTAAAAGGCGAAAGGGTTGCCATCTATGCCCGTAACAAGTTGTCTGGGAAGGCCTCCGTTTCGTCCAACAACCGAGAGCCCATAATTGATGTCAGCTATGTAGAGATCACCACTTCTATAGTAAAACCCAAGGCCAAGGTGTCACGACCAGAGTCAACACCCTGGGCGTGACTGGCACTCGAGAATCATTGCTGGTTCCCAAGCGAACCCTCATCCTGGCTGACTACAAGCGGAAGACTAACTCAAGCATACAAACCTTAAAACTGAATAAAATTAATAAACTCAAATACAAAGCTCTAACTCAAATGATTAATTCTGAATGTAACAAAATATTCAACTAGCCAGAAATAGGCAACTCAAAACTTTAAAACATTTAACAAAATAAATGAATAGACTTGTTAAACTCTACTGTCTATCTATGAAGCCTCTAAATGACAAAGATGGAAGTCGGGACAATACCCACGACATCCTGACAAAACTGGAAAAAAATAATGACATCCTCTGGAAGCAAGGAGGCTCACCATAGATAACTCGAACTGCATGTGATATCAACGAAACACCTTTTGATGATCTTGAATACATGTATAGGCCAAATGGCTCAGTACATCGAATGTACGAGCATGAAAGGGGAATTCTAAAGCATAACATAAGCTTGAACTTGATAAAAAGGAAACATACTTACCTCTTCTCAAATCACTCAACTAAACTCAACTCAAGAATAAGATACTCAACTCAAAGATATGATACTCAACACAAAGATACTCAACTCTGGATACTCAACTCAAGATAAAGCAACAATAAAATATGCAATATATGGAAAGATTTTAAAACAGTATATAGCAACTCAATGTATTGAAGAATACAATAACAACTCAATTTGTATATAATAAAATATAATATAACTCTGTGGGAGTTTCTTTAACCGACAATCATCACTATGAGCTATGTGATGATACATCGTCTCGCCCACGCTGCCAGAACTGTCCTATACTTTACCATGGTATAAGACCTCTCAACTAAGTGGATTCACTAAGCTATGCTTAAAAGCATTAAGGAATCATCTAAAAAGTATGACCCTGTCTACCCACGTTGGCTACATGGTTTATGGAGACTTGAGTTATCTGAACTCGTCCCCATATCAGTGCTCAATACTACTCCCAAAAATATACTCAGCTCATATGTTTAAAAACATAACTCTTTCTGTGGTTTGAGGTTATTACTCAAAATCTTTCTCTAAAAAGAGATGTTACTCAAACTGCTCAAAAGTCTTTTGGAAATCTCAGTTTCCTCCTCTTTTAAATGTGAAAACATTTACTCTTGGGACTACTTAGTTCCCATATATAATATTAAAGAAAATGAACTCGACTCTACTCTTTCTCAACTCAAGTGCTCAAGTCTTAAAACAAGTTTAGAAAAATTTGTAAAAGACTTCTCAAAATAAAGTTTATGCTGAATTATGGATGTGAACGGCTCGATTCGAGGTTTTCAATAACCATACATAGAACTCAATACTCGAAACTCAATAACTTCAATGGTAATACTCGTTTCAGGAATGGTCGACTCAGAGGGTTCATGGGGAATTATGGGCATGAACTACTCAACTCAAGGACTCAAAGATACTTCTTAAAGATACTTGGTAGTTGTCACGACCCGAGAGTACCCCCTAGTCGTAACATGGCGTATTCAACCCCGAAGGGGTCTTATACAAGCCACATAGTCATTCATTGCATTCAATAATGAAAATAGTGCGGAATAAAAAACTTATTTACATCCACACATTTAAA
>JAJOOO010005322.1:0-16498 GCA_029582685.1 Solanum piurae | reverse complement strand
GCTCGTGATACAATTCGTGATTACATTCTTTAGCTTGAGAATCATATATCTTGTGACCTATGCACTTACGAACTGTGGCTGGTTGCTTTCTTTAAATTTATGCAACATGTACACCGCTAACTTCTAAGAGTTCCAACTGTAGACAAATGTAGTCGTGTGAAACATATTGCTTCCTTGAAGAGTACTATAACTCTATAGGTTTAGGACTCAACATGAGAGGTTTTAATAAAATAGGATAACTTTCTTTCAAGTATCATAGAATCTATAGTGACATTTATTGGAAGAACATGCGAGTTTAGGTCGTGCTTTACGGGTAAAATAGGTTTTAGCTTTACATACCTTAATTCGGGACTTACTATCTTACGTCGTCAAACACCTTTGCTGACAACTTTATCTATAACATAAAATCATAAAAAGATAGTATAAGAAACTAATCAAGAGTCACAACAATGCCAAAAACACAATAATTGTTCGCGAGCGACAAGGCCTGGTCCTAATATTTGAGTTTCACCTACTTCAAACCAACCAATAGGCAATCTGCACCGACACCCATAAAGGGCTTCAAATGGAGCCATGTCAATGCTTGACTGATAACTATTATTGTAGGCAAATTCTATCAAGGGCGTATGATCATCCCAATTACCTTTAAAGTCTAAAACACATGCTATCAACATATCTTTGAGTGTTTGAATAGTGCGTTTGGCTTGGCCGTCTGTTTGTGGGTGAAATGCAGTGCTAAGGTTCACCTGTGTGCCCAAACTCTTCTGGAATGATCTCCAGAAATGTGCCGTAAATTGGGCACCCCTATCTGAAATAATAGATAGTGGAGTCCCATGCAAGAGAAAAACTTCCCTTACATATAGCTTGGCATATTCTTCGGTTGTGCTGCTGGATTTAACTGGCAAGAAGTGGGCTGATTTCGTCAACCGATCAATGATTACCCAAATGGAATCATGTCTCTTAAAAGAGAAAGGCAAACCTGTAATGAAATCCATATTAATAGCCTCCCATTTCCATATTAGAATGTCCATAGTCTGAGCTAGGCCACCGAGCCTCTGATGTTTTGCTTTAACTTGTTGGCAATTGGAGCATTGTGCTACGTATTCCGCAATATTCCTTTTCATGTCATTCCACCAGTAGACCTACTTAAGGTCATGATACATCTTTGTGGAGTCTGGATGAATTGAGTATTGGGAACAATGTGCTTCATCCATGATTTTCTGCCTTAACCCATCTATATTTGGAACACACAGTCTACCTTTGCATCTCAAGGTGCCATCTTCTGCTAAATTGAATGCACTAATTCGATGCTCACGAATCCCTTCTCGATACTTTAGAAATATTGGATCGTCATACTGTTTCTCTTTCACTAATGCCACTAATGATGATTCGGCAGTATTTTACACGACTACGCCTCCATCTTCGACTTTAAGAAGTCAGACTCCCAGGCTGGCTAATTTGTAAACATCTCGTACTACTTCCTGTTGTAGACATGGTAAATGTACTACACTTTCCATAGATAGTCGACTAAGAGCATCTGTTACCACATTAGCTTTACCTGGGTGGTAGAGGATGTTCACATCATAGTCCTTCAACAACTCTAGCCACCTTATCTGCATGATATTCAAATCTTTTTGCTAGAAAAGATATTGGAAACTCTTATGATCTGTAAAAATATCAACATGTACCCCATACAAATAATGTCGCCAAATCTTAAGCGCAAGTACCACTGCAGCAAGCTCCAAATCATGAGTGGGGTAGTTTTGTTTGTTTTTCTTCAATTGTCAAGAAGCGTATGCTATCACCTTCCCTTGTTGCATTAAGACGCACCCTAGGCTAATGCCTGAAGAATCACAATAAACTACATACCCTTTAGTACCCTCTGGTAAGGCCAATACTGGCGCCTTAGTCAATCTATCTTTCAGCTCTTGGAAGCTTTTCTCACACGCATCGAACCACTGGAACTTCACTGCATTTTGCGTCAACTTGGTCAATGGTGCAGAAATAGAGGAGAATCCCTCTACAAACCTGTGATAATATCCAGCAGGTCCCAAGAAACTACGCACCTCCGTTGGAGTAGTATGTCGAGGCCAACTCTTTACAGCCTCAATCTATTGGGAGTCTACTCTAATGCATTCACTAGAGACCACATGGCCAAGAAAAGCTACAAAGTTCACCCAGAATTCACATTTCGACAACTTGGCATATAGTTGGTGCTCTCTGAGTGTTTGTAGGATAGCTCTCAAGTGATTTGCATGTTCTCTGGCATCATGTGAATATATTAAGATGTCATCTATAAATACAATCACATATATATCAAGAAAGGATTTGAAAACCTTATTCATCATTTCCATAAAGGCTGCTGGAGCATTTGTTAGTCCAAATGACATGACAAGGAACTCAAAGTGTCCATATCTCGTTCAGAAGGCTGTTTTGGGAATATCTACTTCTCGAATCTTCAGCTGATGATATACGAATCTCAAGTCAAACTTTGAAAATCACTTAGCTCCTTGCAATTGATCAAATAGATCATCTATCCTTGGAAGGGGATATTTGTTCTTTATCATCACTTTATTAAGTTGTATGTAATCTATACACATCCGCATCGTTCCATCCTTCTTGTGTACAAATAGTACTGGATCACCCCAAGGCGATATGCTAGGGCGAATGAAACCTTTGTCAAGCAAATCTTTCAGCTACTTTTTTAGCTCTTTCAATTCTGCTGGCGCCATTCTATAAGGAGGAATGGATTTAGGCTGGGTATCGGGATCTACGTCAATACCAAAATCAATCTCTCTAATTGGAGGTAGTCCAGGAAGTTCGTCAGGAAACACATCTGGATATTCATTCACAACGGGCACAGAGTGAAGAGTAGCTATCTGTTTCTCAGCTTGAAGGTCTCTTACATGAACAACTGATAAAAACACCCTTTGTCTATAAACTTTTGTGCCTTAAAATAGGAAATAAACCTTCCTCTAGGCATCATAGCATTACCCTTCCACTCTAGGACAGGCTCGCCCGGGAAATGGAATCGAGCAACTTTGTCTCGGCAATCATCTGTTGCATAACAAGATGACAACCAATACATGCCCATAATGACATCAACATCAACCATTTCTATCTCTATACAATTTTACAATATGTCACGGCCACATATTGTTACTAGGCACCCGTAATAGAGCCTTCTAGCTATAACAGAGTTTCCTACCGGAGTTGATACTGTAAATGGCTCATGTAATAACTCTGGCTCTACTTCAAAAAATTTAGCAACAAATAGAGTAACATATGATAGGGTAGCCCCTGGGTCTATCAATGCATATACATCAGAAGAGGAAATAGATAAGGTACATGTAACCACATCTGGGGATGCCTCTGAATCCTGACGACCTGCTAGTGCATACATCCGATTTTGGCCAGCTCCAGAACCAGATCCTCTACCCCTGCCTGTACCTCTCTCTGCTGGTGGTTGAGGGCCACATGATGAAGAAGGCATTGATGTTGAGGATGCTCCTGCAGAGCCAGTATATTGTGGCCTATCACCTCTACCCTTTACTCGAAGCTTCGAACAATCATGTATCTTATGACCCTCAACTCCATACCCATAGCAAGCGGTAGATCCATATCAGCACTCTCCCAAGTGAATCATCCACAGTTCCTGCAGGTAGGTCGAGGCGGTAGTCCTCAACTAGCACCTCTCTGATAGTGGGGATTAGGTACCCTCGAGGTTTGAGTCTACTCCTGTCTGGGTCTCGATGACTAAGCTGGGGCACTAGCAGTTGAGCGGTCAAGTGATTGAGCCTGTCTGGGAGGACCTCTACTGGAGTAAGCTCTAGCATCTCCTTGAAATATTCAAGCACCCTCTTATTTTCTTCCCTATCTCTCTCAGCCCTACGATTTTGTATGCGATCTTCTGTTTGCTGATCATGTGACATAACTCTTACAATATCCATATCCCGATTTAATGCAGCAACGGTGCAAGAGCCAATCAAATGATCCCCATGCCCACCAATGAAGCGATGCATCCTTGCATTTTGGGTGCTAACCATCTCAGGAGTAAATCTAGCCAACTGAGTGAATCACATGCAATACTCCCTGACGCTAAGGTTATTCTGTCGAAAGTTTAAAATCCATCAACCCTCGCTTCCCTAATCTCTAGTTGAAGAAAGTGCTCCATAAAGGCCTTAAACAACTCCTTCCAAACTGCTGGAGGAGCATTTTGTCCCCTAGAGTCCACCCATATCTCGTACCAAGCAATGGTGACATCTTTCAGCTTATAGGAGGCTAATTCAACTGCCTTAGTCTCAGAGATATGCATGACCCTAAGAATTATGTTGATCTCGTCTATAAACCATTGCGGCTCCTCTGTCACCCTAGATCCTATGAATACTGGGGATTCATATGGAGGAAATCACGTACTCTGGATCCAGCTGCCTCTTCCTGAACCGTACTAGCTGTTGCTGTATTTTGTCTTTGGACCTGAGTAGCTACCAACTGAGTGAGTAACTGTATTGCCCCTCTAAGATCTTGTTGTGATGCACCTGGTGGCGGTACAGGCGGTAAATGAACTATCGTTGGTACTACTGGAGGTGTAGGAACTCCTGTAGCTCTTTTCGTCATGGGAATCTGAGGGCCTGGAAGCATAGGACATGGCAAGCTCTGCTGACCACTGGTCTGATCATCTACTAGTTGGGACTTTTCTAAAATGGATGCCTCCTGAGTAGTACTAGCAATGGACCTCGAGCATTCTTTATCCTTGTCCGTACTAGACATGATCTGATTCACAAATGAAAAAAGAGTTTGAGTCAGTATTAACTTTCTATGACTTAGTTGTATCACATGATCTAGATTATGAAAGAAGGTCAAATTCCTAAAGGCCCATGTAGTCCCTAAATTATAAATATGGCGCGCAACACATTTATAAGAAAGGTCCTACCAAACACGACTTCATAGACTCCCTGGGACACTTGAACCTTGTGCTCTGATACCAAGTTTGTCCACCCCTAACTAGAAAGGGGCAGACATCAAGGATATACACGAGCACGTACTAAATATCTTACTAATCTCATGCCAAACCTATAGATTCATAAGCAGTGGAACCTGTATGAAGACACATACTAAAACATAGATAACAAAAGGGCCCGTTGGGCTACTTTACAACGGAAACAAGACTAAGTCTACGAAGCCTCTAAAGAGTATGCCTCTGAGATTATGATAACTAGTCGGGACAGGGCCCCACATAAACATTATGATATATGTACATACGTAGCAAAATATAGGCTCTAAATATCTAATAGCTCCAGGTAGAGGTGGAGCTTACCAACTGCTAAACTGGAAGTCTCTAGTCTACTGAAAATGCTTGTTGTCTTGAGTACCTGAGCATGTAGTGATACAAATGAAACACCAAAATAATAGGGACGTTAGTACATAAAAAACATGTACTGGTATGTAAAGCAAACTGAATAACAAGTAGACATCAAATATTATGATAGGCAAATCTGAGCATGTGTATGTAGGAGACATAATCCGTAACTGGAATTGTGACCAACCTCAAGGGTCCTCATCGAACATTTCATGGCATAGTCATTTATATATATATATAATCCCTATAATTTGCCTAAGTGATATCTTTACTTCATTATATCGCTTCTTTGCTTTTTGTAAAGCTAACTATTAGGGAATCACATGATGGCCTACCGACTGTGATTAGTGAACTGTGTATGGCATCTGTAGCCCAATGTCACGACCACGCGTGAAATCTCATAGTCTGGTAACGAGGTCGATCAAGGTACGCCCCTAAGGCTCCTGTATGGTCTGACCGCAGGCCTGTATCAGTCAGGTGAATCTACGATGGGAAATTCTAGCTGACTAAATCTGAATTATGTGCACAGAGTAGCGTCGCATGTAGTAGCCCTAAATATACCCAACCTACACTGTAGAATAGTCTATAATCTCAACTGCTTGCAATTATTTTTAATAATTAATTTATTAATCACATAGCTCGTGATACAATTCGTGATTACATTCTTTAGCTTGAGAATCATATATCTTGTGACCTATGCACTTACGAACTGTGGCTGGTTGCTTTCTTTAAATTTATGCAACATGTACACCGCTAACTTCTAAGAGTTCCAACTGTAGACAAATGTAGTCGTGTGAAACATATTGCTTCCTTGAAGAGTACTATAACTCTATAGGTTTAGGACTCAACATGAGAGGTTTTAATAAAATAGGATAACTTTCTTTCAAGTATCATAGAATCTATAGTGACATTTATTGGAAGAACATGCGAGTTTAGGTCGTGCTGTACGGGAAAAAGAGGTTTTAGCTTTACATACCTTAATTCGGGACTTACTATCTTACGTCGTCAAACACCTTTGCTGACAACTTTATCTATAACATAAAATCATAAAAGGATAGTATAAGAAACTAATCAAGAGTCACAACAATGCCAAAAACACAATAATGGTTCGCGAACGACAATCTCAACAATTACCAGACATGAGTGGTGTATCACCACACCCTTCTCTTTCTCTACTTTCCAAGTAGGCTTATGACTTATTTACATGTTCAGTATTACTCCTCATCCTTTAACCATAAAGAACCAGTCCCCTTAATCATCCACACTTAACATAAAAGTAAAACTCATGGCCTCCGATCACCATCCCACCGGTACCTTGTTAACAATGTCAAATTCCTTTATAAGCTCATAGTTTAAGTTGGTAGAGAACTAATGCCATAAATTAAAATAATAGGATCTCATATAACCAGCTACAACATATTCTTAGCGACTTAGGAATTTCAGCAAACACTTGGTGAGCGACAAACTTTCAAGAACTATAATAGTCGTGTTCTCTATACCTCGCCTTCCGTTTTAATGTAACCACCTTACTTCCCCAATACAATACCATTGACCCCTCATTTGGTCAAAACAACATCCAACACAACCTTCTACAAACTCCCTCCTCACCAAAATATCAAATACAATGGGTAAAACATGGACTCACAGCTTCCTATCACCGTCCCGTGAGTCCTACCCGCAAATTATACTTAAAGCATCCTTGGAATACTATTTATGAAGAGAGAAGATAATTCATACCTATATATCTATTAAAAGCATCCCCTTCCCTTATTTATTCTCCAAAAACAGTACTTTTTCCATCAAGAAAACATTTAGCTAAGTATATCTATAGGTCTATGGAGAGGAAGACACTTGATTCTTGAAGAAACCAACTTACCTTAAGCTTTGGTGGATTGAAGATGAGAAAAACTGTAAGAAATAACTTGAAACCAGTCCTTACACATTCTTGAGTATATGAGAAAGTATAGCCCAAACTTCTAATATAAAAACAACAAGTTTGGCCGACTTTCTGTAAAGTGCCACATGTCCCGCAGTGATTGGGCAGTGCGCGCGTCTGTCGTAGAATGAACATAACTTTTTACTCCGATATCATTTTAATGAGCTGTTTGTTTTGCCTGAAACTAGACTCAAATACCTTTAATTGGATAGGTTTTAGTCCCTCTAACTCGTTATATATTATAAGGTATGCTCGTTCAAAGTCAGATGAGAAATGAGATCATTTGTAGTATTCCTCCACAATAAACCTTTAAACTTTAATCTTTTCTTTAATGATCTCTTTGACCTAAAACTTTTGTTTAACCCTTCAAATGACTAAATATAAGGGTTACATGGTATGCTTAACCATTTTCAATGATATACCTACCCTGATATCACATCTATGCATTGGTGTTTACGAGTTGCAAATGTATTTTAAGTTACGGGATATTACATATTCCATCACCCAACGTTACAGAACTTGAATTTTTTGAAGGTCAATGCAGAAAGGGGACAAACCTGACCAAAGGGCGGATCGCCGAGTGGATCGGCTATCCCGACTAACTGCATCGAGTGGTCCTTCGCAGCACACTTTTTGACAACTATAAATATTTGTTTGAATTTTTATTTTAGTATGCAATCAGTATCGAATTTTAGAATATCAAACATTATATTCAGTTTTTAGAACTTAGAGTTTTGGAGACTATGTTCCTTAGCTTTGAAAATTTGAAGATTTCCATTTCTAAGCAATTGGAAGTGGGTATTGAAGATTCTTCATCTTAGACGTGTGTAATTACTATATCTATCGTACCCATTTGATGGAAATACTTTTCGGTATCAATTTCCATCTCTTTACTATATCTAGCTAAAACCCCAATTCTTGGGGTGTGATTATGTGAATATGGGTTGAATTCACTGTCGGGTATTGCTAATAGATAGTTAATTTGTTGTTTAAAGGTGATTTCGTTCAATAGTTGTGTTTGAATTTAATGGGGTTGTAGTTGCAAATATAATTTTATTTTCATGTGTTTTACTTGCTCGAGAGAGAGGTTTTAAAACCAAAACTACTGAATCGATAGTCTGTGGTTATTGGGTTGTCGTGGATTCAACTCGAGAGAGTGAATCCTAAACTTTCTCCCACATATTCAGCTCGAGAGAGTGAATGGATTAAGGCGAAAGTTGTGCTTCATTGCCGCTTATTGGTGTTCGAGAGAAACCGATTTGATTCGGGGTAAATTGTTCGAGAGAAAATTTACCCCCACTAATGTCTAGCTTAGTTACCAATTTACAGCGATTTACTATCAATAGCATTTACCCAGTAGTTTATTTTAGCCCATATTCCTATCACATCCCAATAATCCCTTCTCCATTTTAATATTTCTATATTATTTGATGTTTATAGTTGATAATTGACTACAAAAACCCCTTCGATAATTGACACTTGTGTCACCCTTTAATTTGATATGTTTTTCTTCGTATAAGTCTTTAGCTATAATTGACTTGAGAGAAGTTATTTCTTTTTTCTTAATTCTCGATTACAAACCGCTCCCTTGGGACTCGACCCCAACTCACTAGTTTGGTTATATTACTATTGAACGACTGTGGACGCTTAATTGGATGAAGCACCTGGATACGTCAAATCAATTACACATTATGAATGGATTGATATACCTCTAAAACTCTTTCGGAAGACATTACTATCTCATCCTCAACACTTGACTTGGTTTCTCATCTTATAATCTCCCCCTTAGGTTTAAAGCTGACACTTGAAAGCTATGGATATATTTCATCATCTCCACACTGGTCCACATTCTCTTTACTCTAATACTCGGGAAAGGCTTATCTCATGGTTACTGAACTCTGCATAAGCAAGTATTAAGACTCCTTCTAAGAACTCTTTCTAAGATGCTTCTATAAACTTCTTCTCATTGGCTTATAAGGCAACTTCATTTAAATCTTACGGAAAAAATAATACTTACATCAGCCTATTCCACATTGACAGCTCAAATATACTATATAGACGCACATGGAAAATCATTAACTTAATTAGAATCTCGTCTAATTACATACAATCTCGATACACCTCTTAATGCTCTTGTTACTCTTATGACTTAGCCACACTTCACTGCCCTTATCTTAAAAGTTAGGTTTCCAATTATACCACTCATTTTCATTTCAACTAACTTATCGATTCCTCCCTTACTCAATACCAAGTCTACCAGATCAAATCTCAAGACTAGCATCATCATCCTCATAGTGGCATTCTTTTAATCAAGACGCTCATCTCAAATCCAAGCTTAATGTTTATTACTAAACCTGAATATCAATATGATTGCTTGCTTACTATGCTAACTTACAACTACTAGATATAAATTAAGAAACACTCTCCCACTAAAACCTCATGACAGGTGGTCAATCTTTATCTCTCCGTCTACATACTTACGAGTTATCGTCACACTTCCTTTCACAACTTAAGTACTATTTACCCACTAACTACACATCATTGGCTAACTAGTTCTATAGTCCTCTGAATATCATGGGATCTCCCAAAAAAATCATAAGCCTAGCTTAGATATTTCACCTCATGAATACTCTGCTCTTTTATTAAACACCTACACTGAGCCTTTAATAACACAATGTTACATTGACAAAAACTCTTTTCTGGTTAAAGTATACTCTAACTCATCCTAACTAGTAACTCTTACTCTACCTCCTATCATGAAATCTTCACAAACTCATCACTTCTTAGTCTACCCATAAGGGAAAAATACTCATTAACAATTTACTGGTGCATGACTGCAACAACATAATTTCCATCATCACTATCTTCCTTTCTTAGATTACTATACCTCTTCATTCATTCTTCTAACTCTGGGTACTTTTAGTACTACTACTTATAACATTGTAAGTCATACTATCTTTCAGGTGCAATTATTACCCAAGCTTTAAAACACACTTCCCAATAAGGGTATCAACTGAAACAAGGTTTAGGGAAAAGAGTCTGGGAATACATCTCACATTTAGCTCAAATGCATGATTCATATGAATAAGAGTGCATTTTTTGAATCTAAACACTTAACCTCACTCACGGGCTTCTCTCTAGCCCCTCTGCAGTCTCATGACTTTCACAAGACTTTTGCTTAGGATCTAGGCTTTACTTTTCAACTATCTTGAGTATGAGGGGTGGTCAAATGAATCCGAGGAATGCACGAGTTAGAATAAATTCCTTATGACACAGTTCTACGGAGCGATTTAGATTATGAAAGAAGGGAAATTTTTCCTAAATATTTTTAGTTACTTATTTAAAGAAGTGGGGCCCTCACAATCATATATAAGATCCTACTTGGCACGGCTTCATAGACACCCTAGGACACTTAAACTCTGTGCTCTGATACCAAGTTTGTCAAGACCCGAGCCTACACCCTGAACGTGGTCGACATTCAAGAACCATTGTTGGTCCCCAAGAGAACCCTCATCATGGCTGACTATAAGCGGAAGACTAACTTGAGCATACATAAGCATCAAATTGAAAGAAACGTTTAAAAAACAGTTTACCAAATCTCAAAACTTCGCTGAATATATTGAGTATTAAACATAAGTTTTAAATAAAACACCTGAAACTGAAACTCTCCAAAACTGTCTATTTACAAAGTCTCTACTATACAAAGATGAATGTCGGGACAAGACTCACGACTCCTCAAAAGAACTATTACTAACAACTCATAAAACTAGAGTACTCCAAAAGCAAGAAGGTCTCACTTATAAGCAGATGAGCAGATGAAGTGATCTCAACAGTCTTTTGTTGAGGATTCTAAGAACATGTATCTGCATCATTAAAAGATGCAGGTCGAATGACATCAGTATATTGAATGTACGAGTATGTAATACAGCTGAATAACAAATAACTGAAAGAGAGGACTGCAATAGATCAGAATGCACTCAAGTTGAATGTAAAGAAATAAAGGATTTAAATCATTTAAAGCTTTACAAATACTTTATCATCTCTGAACTCAACAGAATAAGTGATATATAAAAATACACTTTAACTTTATTGGGAGATTCTCTAACTGATAACCATCTCTATGAGCTATGTAATGATACAACGTCTCGCCCACGCTGCCAGAATAGTCCTATACCTTGTCGGGGTATAGAACACCTCAACTAAGTGGATCCACTAAGCTATGCATATAAAGCAATAAAAAGTCATCTAAAAAGTATGACCTTTTACCCATGTTGGCATACATTGTTTATGAGGTCTCTGAGTTGTCTGAACTCGTCCCCATATCGGTGCTCAATACTACTACCAATAATATATACTCATGCTCATATGTTTTAAAACATAACTCTTCCTCTGGTTTAAAATAATGGCTCAAAATACCCTCTTAAAAGAGGTAACTGCTCTTAAAATATCTTTTGAACTCATACCTCATTTAGAAATCTTAGTTTTTCTTTTATCAATGTAAAAACTGATATCTTTGGGAAATACTTAGTTCCCTTATACGTTTACTCAATTCATACTTGAAAAACTCTTTCTAAAAAATATATCAAAATCATATTGTAATATGGTCATTGATGATTCGAGAGGTCATACTGCATAAACATTGATGGTATAGCTAGATACCATACTGCTTAAGCATTAATGACATACTCGATTGTCATACTAATCATCTTTTAGAAAACTCTTTTCTCAAAACTCATCTTTACTTCATCAAAAACTAAATTTAAACTCAATTGTTGGCTTTAAAAAGCTTCTCAAGATTTATAAATCAACTCATAGGGTTCATGTGGAATTATTGGCATGAACGACTCAACTTAGGGATCTTAATAGCAATATGGAAACTCAAGAACATAGAACCCAATGGCACTACTCATCTCAAGAATACTCAATTCATAGGGTTCATGCTGTAATATTGACATGAACGAATCAACTCAAGAATCTCAATGTATAACATATAGCAATTCAAAAATTAGGAATAGAATTTCAAAAAGAATCAGGAACTCAAGAATATAAAATCAATGTATCTCAAGAATATTCAAATCTAGGGATAGAATTTTAGATTACTCTTTTACTGATTTGATAATAGATGTAGGGCGTGAGGACGAACTATTCCAACACTATGATAGCCTTACATACCAGGAAAAACAAGGTTCTTGAAGAATCTTTAAGAATCTTAAAGAAGAACTGTAACACCCCAGAAAATATTTTGAGCTAAGTCTTGTACCATCCTTCGTAGTGAGTAACTTTTTACCAAGGAATTTAAATTTTTCATAAGTCTTAAGGTCACTAGATATATCACATTGAGTTCCAAAAAGAATTAAAGAAAATTCATTAAAGTCGTCTATTAGTTCTTTTATGTTTTGGGTCAACTTCAAATGACCATAACTTTTACCACAGGATGGGTTAGGAGACCCATAAGATATCAAATGAAAGGTCTTGGAATCCTCTTTCGAACACCACTAAGTTTGCTAATATTCGAGCTCGTATGAGGGAGATATGCTTGTTTGATGTTGGGCTATCCAAATAAGGAAAGTAACCTAAAAATATGAGGGGTATTTTGGTCTTTTTCTTACCCAATCAGATTTAAACATTTTTGTAAGGTTTTAGGTGTCTAATGATTATAATTAATCCCCAAAGCATTTAGGGTTTAGAGAGAAGACTCAAGAGGATAAAAAGTTCAACGTTTCAAGCGTTAGTTCAAGAAATTCAAGATTTCGCCAAGAACCTAGTTCTTTGAGGTATGTAAGCTTCCATAGTATTGGGTTCGTTCACCCAAACGACAATCATGAGTTTCTTTTACGAATCTATCCATAAATTGAGAAATTTAATTTCTTGATGAGTTCATGATAAGTATTCTTGAAGTTTCCTTATCGATTAAGTTTTGATGTAAGATTCTACTTGGGTCAACTTCAAACGATCATATCTCTTAGAATATAAACAGTTATGTGGGCCATAACCTAGCAAATTAAAGAAATTTGAATCTACTTTCCAACGCAACCAATTTCCCCTAAATCCAATTTCTGAATAAAAAGTTATGACTATTTTAGTAACCTGATACAGTGTTGTTACGAATTAGCCGACACGAAAACATTAAAAAGGGTCGTTTTTGTTTTTTTACCTCCAAGAAAACCCTAAACGAATTTCTTGACTAATAAAAGGCTCAAACCAATCATATTTTCATCTTTTAATCCATTATTCTCTTCTCTCTCAAACCCTAGGGAAAAATCTAAAGGAAAAATCAAAGTAGAAGACTACATTCAAGATTTTATCAATCTTTTTCAAGATTCTTCTTAAAGGTAAGTCTTTCTCCAAGAATTCCATTCTTTTAAACTCAAATTACTCCATAAAATTATGAATCACTAATGAAAATCATAATTCTTGGCCATAGAAATTTCAAGAAACTAATTCAAGAATCTCAAGAAAGGTTTTCTTGATCGTTTACCTTCAAGCTAGGGTTTCAAGTCTTCTAATCAAGTTCTTCTTCAATATTCTTCAAGATTCTTGTTCTTTAAGGTATGTAAGGATATCATAGTGTTGGTATAGTTTGTCCTCACGGCCTACATTTACTTTCAAATTAGTAAAAGAGAAATCTAGGATTCTACCCCTATATTTGAGTATTCTTGAGATTAGTTGATTTGAGTTCTTGAGTTCTTGAGTTCATGGTTCTTTTAAAAAAATTATTCCTAATTATTGAGTTTCTTTATTCTTATTGAGATCCTTAAGTTGATTTTTTCATGTCTATAATTCAACATGAACTGTATTTTGAGTTATAAATCTTGAAAGCTTTTCAAAGCCAACACTTGAGCTTTAAACTTAATTTTGAGAAAGTAAGTATGAGAATGAGAAGATTCGTATACATGAGTTCCATATTGTTATTTAGACCCTTAAGTTGAGTTGTTCATTCCCATACATTCCGCATGAACTCCATCAGTTGAGTATCTTTGAGAGGAGTAGTATTTTCAAGTTCTAAGTCTTGAGTATTGAGTTCCTAATCATTTTGGGATTATATTCCTAATCATTTTGGGATTATATTCCTAATCATGGGCCTACTACATGTTACCCATGAAGGTCCTTGAGTTGAATAGTTCATGCACATTGTTGACACCCGATTTTGACCCTCTCCGATAGGAATTAATTCACAAGCTTCTCAATTTTTAAATAATTTACAATAATTAGTTTTATAAAATTCAAATATTTCTCGAGGTTACTTTAAGTAATTCTAGTCGATTTTATAGTATTTTATAATATATGTGTAATTAGTATTTCTTAAATATTCAAAAATTGTCTCAAAAAGACTTTAATTTTAGTAAGCACTTTATTAAATTAGTTTAGTTTAAATTATGGTTATAATTTTGATTTATTTATTTTATAATTAAATTAACTATTTTATTTCGTTAAGATTAAGAAGCTCATAAATTAATTATATTAATTCATCTTATTTTGTTGTTAGCCGAATTCGCTAATCTAATTCAATTCGGCTAAAATTTCAACTTGAATTGGTTACAATTGCAATTCAATAGTATTTGGTAACTGCAAATATAACCAATCCCCATCTTAGCCTCCAATTCTTTTAAGACCCAAAATTGGGCCATCCGTTCGGTCCAAAACGCTTTCAGCTGCCCCCCTCTTTTCTCTCCAATAACCTAACTCTTAATTCCTTTCTCCTGGCCCCAGACCCATCTCTTTAACACCTCCTCTGCACCAACCCACACCTTTTTCCCCAACCCGGCCCATTCCCAATTCACAAAAGAACCCAGAACGAAGCTCAACGTCAAACAACAGCATACACGACATCCTCACAGCTCTAAGATTCCGTCAAAATACACGGAAAAGCTATGACAACTTCACACCTTGGGTGCATACAACAGAAACCAGTACGATTTCTTTATTGTCTTCCTCCAACGTCCCTCTCAATTTGTACTATTCCAGCAGAAAGGCAAGTCGCGTCTCGTCCTTGCGCTGTGAGATGGCTCCACGTCGCGCCCAAGGATCTTGGAATCGATCTGAGGCATCCATCTCCCCTTTCCTCTTCCGGAATTGGTTGAAATTTCAGAAAAAAGGGTGTCTCCCCTGAATTGTGAAAGGATTTTTGGAGTTTGAATTTCGAATTGGTCCCTTGTCTTATCGGTTTTCATTCATTTCCCCCCAGGTTGGAACCCTAATTTACCTTCTATATATAGTCGCTTATTATTCACTGTTGAAGGTTGGAAAAGAAAAGTTAGAAAATTTTACTAAGGCATAAAGAATCACAGAGCAAAAAATAACTATAGGAATATACGAAATACATTCAAAAGAGATAAAGAAGAATTGGTTTCCATCCGAATCTCATTCTTCTAGCTTGATCACCATCGTTCTTTAAATTAATTTGAGTTCGGGTTGCTGCCTAAGCTTCTCGCTTGCTGTCCTGTTCGTGTTTGGGGTGGTGAGGTTGTTGCTAGCTCGTTGTTCTCAGTTTAGTTGCCCGAAAAAAGGTAATATATACTCCTTTGTTTACTTTTCATTTTGATTCCTAGTATTATGTGATGAGTCTATTTCTGTTGGGTTTGTATTGGCTTCGTTCTGATTTGGTTTGAATATGAATATTCATTGTCTTTACCGTTGAAATTTTTGGCCGACTATTGTGTTATTCATGTCTCGTTTTAATTAGAAGCTCAAATCAGGTTATTATTGTTTTAAGTTCTAGTTTTTTTTGTGTGTTATTTTGAATCATATGCTCTTCTCACCTCAATTTTTTTATGCCTTTCATATGTTGATATTTGGAGCACTGATCAATTTTCGTTTCTCTAAAAGTCGGTTGATCCCATGTCTCTCTTTGCGAAATAGTTTAGTTATTCTTGTGTTTTAGACTTGGAATATGTTGATTATGCTATTTCGTCCTCCTCGCTGCTTCATTGTGCTCTTATTTATCATCTTCTTGTTACTTTTACCTGTTATCGTAGGTTTACAACATGATTAGCCGAATCTCTTATTTTACCCCTGTCTTTCTTGAGTCATTTAAGTGGTGTCTTTCTTGAGTCATTTGAGTGATGTTTATTTTTCTTCAAGTTCAACTCATGAAGTATGATGTTCGTCTAATATGCACTATGCTCTCTCTATATCTGTGTATTTTTTGAAACCTGATTATTTGTTAGTCACTTGTTCATAATGTGAGTTGATCTTGTTGTGAC
>JAJOOO010005321.1:0-14978 GCA_029582685.1 Solanum piurae | reverse complement strand
AAAATCTTCATGATTTTGGGACAACAAACTATCATCCTCATCTAAACCCAAAACATTATTCAATACTTCGTTTAATTGACTATTCGGATCCATCTTGTTAAAATTATATATAAATCTAACAACAAAATAAAATAAAACTAATGAGTGAAGTAAAGAAGAAAAAATGAGTAAAGTAAGAGAGAGAGAAAAAAAGAAAGAAAAAGTTAAAGAATGGTTTTCTATTTTGGAGGGAAAATCAGAAGTGGTTTTGTCACCTAAGGGCTATTTGGTCATTTCGCCGTGTCTTGCCAATTCATGCCAAAAAAGTGTCTTGCCATTTAGCACTACTCAGTTAGTTATTATTGTGGGTACAAAATTATTGGTACTTTATGCCATGCCATGATTTAAATCTACTTTTGTAAATCCCCCCCCCCCCCCCCCGGTTTGGGTAACTAACTCATGATTATATAATTATCAAAATAATAGTTTAGATTATTTAAGTTATATCCATTTATCTCAAAAAGAATGATATATTTTTATATTTAAAAATAATTTTACTACGAAATTCATATTTTACGTGAGATGATATCTAGGTATGAAAATGTATATGGCTTGCTTATATTATAAGTTTCAACAGTCTCTCTTTCATTCCGAAACATTGTGCACATACCATCAAACAATGCCACATATATAAAATGAGACAAAGGGAGTATATTAATTATACATATAAAAATAATGATAAGAACACACACCTAATCTATCGTTTTATCGCAAGTTTCACATCCCAACTATTAGTTGTTCCAAAAATAAAACTATTAGTTGTTCCTTTTTTCTAAGATTGTAGGTAGGAAAACATAGTAGTTGATAGTTAAGGTATGTTTTAATACATAGATGGTATAGTTTGAGTAAAAAAAAGGAACAACTAATAAATGAGGTGTATGAAACTTACGAAAAAATGATAGTTCAGATGTGTTTTTGACCATTAACTTTATAAAATTCGAAACTTCCATTTTCTAGTAGTTATTAAATTAATATTTTTTTTATCTACTTTGAATCTTTTTGTGTATAGTTCACTTGGTTCAAATGTGGAGGGATGTCAATAGGGCTAAGTTGGGCTCATATACTTGGAGATTCATTTTCAGCTTCAAATTTCCTCAACATGTGGGCAAAAATCATGGTTGGTCAACAAATTTCACCTCAATTTCTTCACAAGTCAACAAAAACCAACAAATTGATCAATAATAATCCAATATTATTATCTATTGTTGGAAAGTTGCCATTTTCTCTGAAGAGAGTTGATCCAGTTGGTGATCATTGGAAAATCACCAACACTATCAAAATGCAATCACATTCTTTCCATATCACACAAAAGCAACTAAACCAACTAATTTCCAAGGTTTGTGGAACTTATAAAGTGAAGCCTTTTGATGTTATTTGTGCTACAATGTGGAAAATGTTGGCTAAGGTAAGGGGAGAATATTCATCAGAGCCCGCGATTGTGACCATTATACATGGGGATGACAATGAAACAACTGAAGTCGTGTCAAGCAACAATCAAGTGATTATCAGCATAGTTGAAGCAAATGACGTTAAAGCTTCTGAGGCTAATACTTCAGAACTGACAGAGTTGATAGCTGAAAAGACAGTGGACGAGGCTAGACTTGTTGAAGAACTAATGGAAAAAGAAAATGGTGTTTCGGATTTTATTGTGTATGGGGCTAATCTCACATTTGTGAATCTTGAAGAGGCAAAGATTTATGATTTAGAACTTAGGGGTAAAAAACCAATATTTGCAAGTTATAATATAAGTGGAGTTGGTGATGAAGGTGTTATTTTGGTATTACCAAGGCTTGAAGGTGGAAGGATAGTGAATTTGGTTTTGCCTCAAAAACAAATTGAAGGTTTGAAAAATAAGATGAGAGAGGAATTAGGTGTTTTTTGAAATTAATATTTTTCTATTTGCATGGCCATTTGATAAATAAGGTTCTTGGCTTTTGTAGTTTAAATTTATAACCCAATGTTTATTTTATTTTGGTGATGATTTGTAAAAGCACAAGTCCATAGTCCATACCATATTATGAGTATGTTTGAACATTCTAAAATAATTATAAAATTGTGTAATTGTTGATTTTTTTTTTTTATATTAATAGAAAAGGAAAAATGAAGAGAAATACAAAATAGAATAAAGAAGAAAAAGAAGATGATCTATATGTACTTACAACAACAATAACATATTTAGTATAATAGGTATTATTAACATCGATGAAAGTATACTCACATCAATAGAAAAACCAAAGAAAATGCTAGAAAATGTAAGCGACATCTTAGCTCAATAGCTCTATTTCTTGTTTTCGAGGGAAAAATACACTCAACTCTGTATATGTATTTGGCCTTAATTAAAATCAAATGGTACTAATATTCATATGCATGTTTTTTAAGAAATTAAATATAGATAGTACATAATTATAAATTATAATCATAAGAAATTATTTACTTAACACTATCAGTAGCTCAAAGCTTATGAGATCTATAAATGTATGTATTTATTTATGTTTATGGATCATCGAGACTTATAGAATTAAGTAATACTATACAGAAAGGTTATCCGTAAGGATGAGAGTTAATTAATTGAGTAATTCTCATTTAATAAGCATAAAAATGGTTACTTCCAAAGCATAAAAGGAAACTTAGGGACTCGCCTCGGAGTGGGGCACTGACAAAACGCCTCAAGTCTCATGTGTGGGGTGTAGTTTTGTGAGGCTTATGCCCTACGCGCCTGATTGTACACCTTAAATATGCTTGATGCCCAATGCTCGGGGATTGCCTAACGGATTTTACTCAAGTTATGTGTTAAATTCTTTAGTTAATACTTACAATTGTGGAATCTCATATTTCTTTTAATAAATGAATGATATTTATAATACTTCTTCCGTCCATTTTTAGTTGTCATGTTGCGTTTTTCAAAAGTCAATTTGACTAATTTTCAAAGTTAAATTAGATTACATTAATTTGATATTTTAAACAAAAAATTTAGATATTCAAAAACTATACAAAAAGTACTATAATTTGGAATTTTTTTGCATACCAATATGATGAAAAAATATATCATAAAATATTGATCAAAATTCTTATCGTTTGACTCTAAAAAAGGAAACCATGACAACTAAAAGTGGATGGAGAGAGTAGTTTTTTCATCTATAGAAATTAAAAGATTGGTAACTGATCAAAACAAGTCATAATATTGCATATTTAGTATTTGAGAATACCGTAAGGATGAATATTACTTAACATTTATTTTGAAAATACATAACCAAATTTTACATCTTCACTTGTCATTGGTCTTCGTCTTTTTGCCATATGTCTCAACATTATCATATTTTATTGTGTTGCTATGTGAAAGTAATTCAATTTTTATTCATAACGGACTAACGGAGTGATGTTTTTATTATAAATTTATAATACTCATAAAGGTTTTTTATTTTTGTTTTAGGGAGATAAATTGCACAGTATGATAGTAATATATTTTAAGAAATTGTGATTCTTTTATCATTTGAAAGTTAAGATGTTAGAGTTGATTTGCATTCCATAATAACTTTTATATCATTATATTATTTATACTTGTAAAATCATGCTAAATTTTTTATTTTCTATGAGTTTCTTTAATCATATTTTTAGTTATTTTATACTATTAATATATTTTTATAATTACATGTTATATTATTATTTTACTATATTATAAATTAAAAAATTGAAAGATTTATAGGGCTTATAGTTCGTCCCGTGCTAAGTGGAACGTCCTATCTCACACGCCCGCCTTTTAAACCATTGGTCGAGATGAGGATTGGTACCCCTGCCCGATACACCACCCTAAAATGAGTGTGAATATTACTATATTAGAGATCAGTAATATATATATTTATTTTTTTTATTTTTTTAAAAAAAAATTCTTGTAAGTGAAATTCCTCGTACTTAACTGAAAATTAAGGAAGACTGTTTTTTCCATGTCCATAAACAACATTATAAAAACTTGATGATTTTTCAATCATGATGTTATATTCCCATGCATTATTGAGGCCTACCTGTAAAAAAATCATTTAAGAATATTCTATTCTAATAACCAAATGAAAATATAATTTTAAATGGATGCATTTTTAGCTATTAAGGCTCTCTCAAAATATTGTATTTTTAATCAACAAATTCAAAAATAATTTACATTTTATCCACAAAATTATTATCTCTTCGCCTAATAAGTAATGTAACTAACAGCAATAACCACAACATCTGATGTAATTCTACCAATAATATCTGGAGAGAATAAAATATATCGTGTACATATATCTTATTTCTATATGGAAGGTTAAGAGGTTATTTTCGATAGATTTTCGTAGAAAAAACACATATCAAAATAGATTGAAAATAAAATAACAAAGTGAAGAAATCATGATGAAATACTATCAAAAGCATGATAAAGTATTCATAAAAAAGGGAAGATTGCTACAATTTATATGAAAAGATAAGCAATACAACGTTCCATTACTTACTAAACTTGTATCCTCTCTACAACCGCTTATCTAATGTAATGTTTTCGATAAGATGTAACTGTGTCATGTCTAATCACTTCTCAATACTTTTAACGCTCCACTACTTACTAAATTTGTATCTTCTTCACGACATTTTATCGAAAGTAATATTTTCGATAAACTGTAACTGTGTTATGTCTAATCATCTCTCAATACTTCTGGGACTTATCTTTGAGAATACAGTAACGCGTGCCTCCACGCTCTCCTGTCAGTGCAAAAACGGCGTCGTTTTCTTCATCGTTCTCAGAATCTTCACTAGGTTTTGTCCTTTCTCTCTCTTCAATCGATCTATCAGTGAAAAATTTCTAGTCCAGATATGTATTTTACGCAGAAATAGAGGAAGAAAAACAGATTCAGAATGTTAGAGGAAATGAAGAAACAGAAGTGTTTTATTAGTGAAGAAGATATAGCTATTCTCTTACAAAGGTAGATTTTTTTGTTGATTTTTGTTTTTTTAATACTTGGGTTATTGAAAAATATTGGATTTTTTTCTTGATTTTTGAAGGTATTCGGTATCAACAGTGCTGGCAATATTGCAAGAGGTGGGACAAGTAGCAGATGAAAAAATCGATTGGAATGCAATGGTGAGGAAGTCTGCTACTGGGATAACAAATGCAAGAGAATATCAAATGTTATGGAGGCATTTGGCTTATCGACATGGCTTGGTTGATAAATTTGATGATGAGGCTCAACCTTTGGTAAGTCCATTGACTAAATAGTTAGTCTTTCTAAGCTTCCGTATGGCCGTGTATTTTGAACTTGAAACTTTGAGTTTTTGAAGTTTTGTGAGTGGAAGTTCCAAAATCTGGTCTGAGCTGGTTTTTAGGAATTTGATAATATTTGAAGGTCGGATTTGAAAATCTGATCAGATTTCATGGACATAACAGATAAAGCTATGGCCAAATGCTAGCTAAGTATATTTTGGAATTAAAGGTCCAAATGGATTTAAGTAATTCACAGCTGAACTAGGTTGTTTGAGATGAACTAGCCTGGCAGTTGTAGTTTTGCATTAAAAAAAACTTTTTTTTGAATGGAAGTGATATTTTATTGAGATATTATGGTAAAATCCGTTTATAAGAAGTGTATACTTTGTTGATGATCAGAAAGCTTAGCTAAAATAAAAAGCACTAAGCTTTTACTAAGTAATGTCCCCTTCCCTCCAAGTACCCACATAAGTTCTAGGTGTGTGAATTGCTTATTGTTATGCATAATCTAAGTTAATTTTGGTAAATTTGGGAAATGTTATGCATGTAAAGTGGAGTAGATGTTTATCATATGTTAGTTTTTCAGTCTATTAATGTGGAGTTGTGTTTTAGTCTATAAATTCATGATCTTGTTTGAATCATTATGTGGGCGTAAGATAAGGGCATGCATTGTTTGCTGATGTATGGTGGTCAATGTCTGTTGTTTGCCGTGAGATGTAAGATCCACCTTATATCTTGAACCATATGTTGGTGATTTTCAATTTCATGATATTATTTGTTGATCTTGCACTTTTTGATGACAGGATGATGACAGTGACTTAGAATATGAGTTGGAAGCTTTTCCTGCTGTAAGCAGTGAAGCTTCAGCAGAAGCTGCAGCAAGTGCGAAGGTAAGTCAAACAACCTGCCCAGAGTGGTAATTTCCTTAAACAAACACGGTATTTGTGAATAACTGTTTGGCTGAACTGCTTGCTTCTTTCTTTTAAGCTCACTTTATGCTGTATATAACCAATTGTGTGGTTTTTCGGAATCTTGGGTTTGGACAGATGCTAATTGCTTCTGGGGCTCCAAGTGATGCCAATATGTTAAATGGTTCAACCATTGAGGCTCCATTGACTATAAATATACCAAATGGACAAACATCTAGAACTGGTATGGATAATTCATTCCAAGGTACTTCTATGCATGGGACAAATATTACAGTCCCAGTTGCAGTGCAAAAACAGCCACTGTCCACTGTGATGGCTGCTGAGGGATTGGATACCCATGGACCAGGTTGTACCAACTTGCCTCCTCGACGAAAGCGTAAACCATGGTCAGAAGCAGAGGACGTGGAACTTATTGCTGCAGTTCAAAAATGCGGCGAAGGAAACTGGGCAAACATATTGAAAGGGGATTTTAAGGGAGACAGAACAGCTTCCCAGCTCTCTCAGGTTTTCCTTTGTATATGAATAATGTATCTCTGTCTTTATCAAAATAATGATTAAATATATCTATCCTGATTTTTTTTTAAAAGTTCTACACACATTCTCCAGATTATTATTAAACTGGAAACATATTCTGCAGTTTTAATTACTCTCTCTAGTTAGTAAATGCTTTTACCTTATTAAGGGTAGCACAAACATGGTGCTATTTGGCATCATATTTTGGAAACTCTCTTTCTGTCAACTTTGATAGGTAGAAAAGTTTTGTTAGAGAAAGTAGTTGATCTTTCATTGCTTAGGTTAATCTTTCACTTGGAGGTTAGTATGTAATTTTTTGAGTTTTGTGGTTTGCAGCTCACTAAATTAATCTCATCCAAAATTCTACCCCTTTTATTTGCTCCAAAGAGTACAAAACAATAAAATAAATGGTTGTCCAGTTCAGTTAATTGATTTGCTGTAGATTTGCAGTTAGTAAAAAAGACAACATACATCCAGGATATTTTCATTATCATTCCAGCTATCTAACTAGAGTTTGCTTCATTACGAATCTATTGATTGAGGTTTGGAAGGGAGATCTTATCAGTTTGAGAAAATAGAAAACTGCTTCTGCCTTTTAGTGTTTCACAAAATGAGAGGAGAATTGGGAAGGAATTAAAAGGAATAAAACGAAATGAAGATTGAGTGGAATAGCCCCAATGGTAAGATCGTACTAACTACTAAGGAACAAAGAAGAGTATGCTGTGCTTCTCCTCAATCTTGAACTGTTGGTGTGTTCACCATATCTTGCATTAGGCAACTACCAACTCATGTCTTGCAATTTCCAAAATTTGATGGTTTGTGAATATATTGTTCTTCCACTCAGACTGACTTTGTTTTTCAAGCATTAGATTTTGATTATTTCAAAAATGGCAAGGTATGGTTGGACCAATAACAAGTTTTTAGTAACAATTCGCATTTTGGTAGGAATCTGTGGATGGATCTTCAATTCCTCCATGGAGCCGTTTTGTGTGATTACAAAGTTATTTCTTCCTTCAGACCAAGAGTGTCCTTAACCCTCATACTGTTCCAGCTGTATATCAGCCATCAGACCAAAGGTGTCCTTAGGCATCACCCAAGTAGTTTCAACTAATGCTACAAAGTGTTGCCAGAGTTGTCTAGTCTAGTAATAACAGAGTGTAGGAATAATTGGTCATTGGTTTCTTCTTCCTACTGGCATAGAAAGCATCTAAGACTGAGCTGAAAGCCTCTTCTCTAAAGAATTTCCTGTGAGAGGCAAGCTTTTCTTATAAATAGCCATGAAAAACAGACAACTTTGAATGGTGCTTTGATCTTCCATACCGGTTAGTGTTTCCAAGGCCAGGAGGTGTCCTGTCCTGTAGATGATAGATAGTTGTATGCTGCTCTGACTCTGAATTTTGAATTGCTGCTTCCTTTTCATGTAAGAGAGCTTTCCTCCTCGTTTAGTCCTGTAATGCCTTTTGCATTCTGAGGAAATCACTTCAGCGATTCTAGTAACTTCCCAGTCGTTGAGAAGCGTTCTGAAAGATGAATTCCAACCTTGGGAGCTCCAAGATTCTTCTATTGCGGCATTAGGTGAAGAGGAGAGGACAAATAAATCAGGGAAAAGGTCTTTAAGTGCTTCATGAATATCTAATGAAACTTCTTACTAATCCCTGCTACCAACTTGGACCAATCAATCGTTTTAGGATCACCGTTTCTTGGTAGATAGCTATATCCACTCATCCATGTGGTATGAGGTTATGGGCCAATTTCAAGAAATTTGTGTCAGTTTTATGGTATGTATTGGAAACTTATACTTGCTCTGATGTAGCACTGTACATCCCTTAGAGATGAATTTCCCTCCTTTTAACTCAATATCTAATGAAACTTCTTTACTGAATCCCTGCTACTAATTTTAACCAAAACCATCATCTGAAATCCTATCTCCCATTTAAATAGTATCACTTCTTTATGTTTTTTTGGGGGAGAGTGGTAAAAGTTTTTTTAGAAGAAGGTGGTCAATACTTGCTTTATGATTTTCCATCTGCTTTTACATTTTCTTTCTATTGAAAGGAGAAAACTGCCTATATACCAGTTCATTTTATGAAGCTATTGAATGTGTACAGTGAAATTATTTTGGAGAGCCTTAAATTCATGGTGTTCGTTTGGGCAGAGAGCCTTTCTCTATGAGTACAATGCAATGGTTTGGTTTAACTTGTTATAAACAACGCAACAGGGCAGCTATCAGAATGTCATGCCCTCTGCATTTATTATCAGATGTAAGCTCTTACAGTGTCATTTGAACATACATATTATTTGCAAATGTTGAAATATTACTTGCAAATCAATGTTTGTTTGTCAATTGCCCATTATTTCAACTTGAACTTCAAATAGAGTTTGAGGTTGAAATAATCATCTGACCAAATTTTATCCAAATTCTACCCAATTGGGTACTTTTTTAAGGAAGATTTCTCCCTGTACGCTTTGCAATTTATAATTCAACCCAACATTTTTTTTTTTTTGATAACCGAGAAATCCGTCTGTGACCCACCCTTTGGACCAATCACAGCCTTCTAAACTCGGTGGATAGTGGGCCCGCTCCTCTACCCTTCTCCACTTAAATACCGGGCTTCGCTTTGCATGGTGTGGGGCTTGAACCTGCGACCTAAGCCACAAATCCTCCACCTTTTGCCACTTGAGCTAGGCCTTGGGGGCTCAACCCAACGTTTATTACTACCAAACACTTTCTTCTTCTTTGCCTTTTTTTTTTCTTCTCTTTCTGGAGGAGTCTGACTAGAGAGAAAGGATTGTAATTAATTAGGAATATATTTTAAGGCATGATAAAAACACCGTTGTTTTAAATTGTCAAAGTTGGTTGTTCGGTAACAAAGTGTGATAAAGTTTGGGAACTTTTGATAGTTACTAGAAAATGTGGGGTATCAGTTATATATATTGAAATTACTCCAAGCATTAAATTTATTCCAATTTTTTTTGTATAAAGTGTTTCTTTTATTAAGAATTTTTGTAGAAAGTCTTATCCGAGCACAACTTCATTTCAAATCAAAACTTCGACGAAGTCAACAACAACCATATATTCCCACAAGTGGGGTTTGGGGAGGGTGGGGTGTACGTTGACCTTACCGTACCTTTGAGGGATAGAGAGACAAAACTTCAACGAAGTCAAGCATAGAGATACTCAAATTTTAGCTAAAAGAGATTATCCCTCATTTCAACTCCTTTTTCTTTAAAAAAGCTCCGTAATTCTCTTTGCCTACTGTGGTCTGCTTAATCATATTTTTACTTGTTTCTCCACTTTCATCTAAGATTTACCTTTTATTCTGATAAGGTAATGATTTTTGTCGACCACTAGGACATTTTCTAGTATACAATTAGGGGCTGTTTGGGTTGAGAGATAAGGATGTTTAATCCTTGTTTAAATTTGGGTGTATTCCCTATACAACAACTAGTTTGCCATATAAAACTCAGCATTACTAATATATTCTCGTATAACTAATATAGTGTTTGGTAGAAAACTTCGCACAAGTTATGCCAAATTTAATTCTGAAAACCAAATGTTGTATTGCCAATGCTTATATAACTTGTATGGGAATACAAGTTGCCTTTATAAAAAAAAAACTTGTATGGGAAGATGTGTACTATTTTATGCATGATAGAATGTGGAATAAGAATACATGCATTAGCAATACATTGATAAGAGTACCTAAATAAAAGAATTCCCATAAAGTAGATGATTTCCCTTTTATCAATGCATGCATTTGTTATTCACCACATAACAACCAATACTTTATTATTCATGTAAACAAACCTTACTAAAAAGTATTAATCGCATAAACAATCCCTGTATTATAATCTTAAATGACTAAACTCTAGATCAATAGACCCTGTAGTACACGAATAGTAAAAATCTTGCACTATGATTCTCTATAAGTAACACCAGGAATCTAGACCAACAAGAATTTCATGGATGCAGCAAAAAGTTTCTATAACCAAAGTCACACAAGTCAGATTTGGTCGATGGCGCTGAATGAATCTTCTATAGTTACAGTGATCAATGTGGGGCACAGTTAGGGTTCAAAATAATGTCGGCTACAGTTTAGGATGTGATAGTAGTTGAGCATTTAAATGAGGAATCAGAGATGCAAAGTATGGGATGTTACACCTTTGAATCTTATGTGTGGATGGGGCTTGTCTTAAACTTTTCGTATCACTAGAACAACTTATTATTATCTTATTCAAATGAAAGTACAAATAATTATAAGTAGCTAATTATTGCTTACATTTAAACATATGATTCTTTGACCAACTCTAGTGGCACACTAGGTTTATTAGTGAGGCTTCGGGTCCATCAAATGAAGTCTTGAGACTTGAGTGTTGTTAAAAAAAGGGCACTTGAGACACACTTCAGCCCTATAATTAGGTGCAGACTGAGTCTGTGCTTTGCCTCACGTAGGTAGTGCTTGCCCCTAAGCATGAAAAAAAAGCATCTCAACAAAAATGAACCCTTAATTTTTAAAAAGACCCACTAAAAGAAAATGATATTATTACTTATTAGGATTAGAAAATTAGAAATCTAGTATAAGAAAGCTATTCATCAAATCTAAAAGGTTAAATCTGCATCTGAATAAAAATTTAATGTGGTTTCTCCACCTAATTGACAGGACTTATTTTGCTTATTTCACTTAATTGTAGTTTTTTTTTGCGGAAAAAAAATTCTATAATAATTGTAGTTTTTCAATTCCTTTATCTATAATAATTGTTTGTTGTGTGTATAATTACTTTTTCTTGCATTCTCTTTGTCAAAAAAAATGTTTTTTCTTGCATTCTATGTATAAGTTTCTCTTCATCTGCGGAGTTATTATCTAAATGCGTGCTTAAATGCGTTTTACGCTTAAAGCCTCGATGGAAATTGGAGCATTTGGCAGTTTTCACCATTGACAGAACTGGTGAGACCTTTAGGTTGCAAGCTCCATCCTTCCAAAGTGTTAACAAGATTTGGTACGCAATCATTTATTGGCAATTTTGGTGACATTGATGTAAATGGACTAAATTAGTTGTGTAGTCATATCTAAGTGTTGTATGTCTTCATTGAAAAAAGTATTGTTTCTCTGTATCTTCAACCCAGCATTTTACTTCTCCTGAAGAGAATTCTCCCAGTGATATTCATGTCAAATCGATATTTGGAAAGATATAATGGATGTCCGTTGTTATCTAGTATGGTTAGAATGTCTGGGTTTTCCCAGGTTTCCCGGGTTCAAATCCCGGCAACGGAATGAGATGCAAAAGTGTGTATTCGTTCTAACATGGACTAGATGCGGAAAATAAATAAGAGAAGTTGTAAATATTTTGTGTATGTTATCAACTATCATTTTTCCTTTTATTTTTTACTATGAGATTGTGAATGTTTCTTTGTGCAGAGATGGGCCATTATTAGGAAGCGACAGGGGACCATGGTCGGGAATGGCTCACAGCTTTCAGAGGCTCAGCTGGCAGCTCGTCACGCAATGTCTCATGCTCTTAATATGCCAATTGGTGCTGGTGGTAATTCTCTCAAATCCTGTTTGACAAAAACATATCTGTTCCCACTCTACTGTGGAGAGAAGGAAAAGGTTGGGGATAGGAGGAGGGTAATTATTGTTGTTTTTCTGTCTAGGGACTCTGCATTGGGTGTATCACGTGTGCTGATAGGATACCCTGATAACCTAAATGTATGTTGTCGTTTAAGCATATGCAATTTGTCTGCATAGAGCGTAGTTGGTGATTCAACTGTTCAATGGTTAATAAGATTCTGCTGTTCAAGAGTCTTTAGAAGGTCTGAGTTCTATATCCAATTAATAATGTCTGCACAGAAGTACCTATAAAAAAATGTGCATGCTAATCTCGGAAAAGTGGAGCAATATCTCTTTCAACGTCTTAGTCTATCCTTGTATGCTGCCGTCTAACCCAGGTTATTGTGTTGTTTCAGTGGGGCCTAATTCAGGTGGTGGACCTAGTAACTCTTCTCATCCTGTTACTGCCGACTTGGCATCTGGTGGTGCACAATCCCAGCATCAACAAGACCCGTTATCTTCAAAACCTCGGATAGTCCCCCAAAAGCCAGCACCAAAGGCTACTACGAGCTCAGATTCAATGGTCAAAGTTACTGCTGTAGCTGCAGGGGCCCGCATTGCTACCTCTTCGAATTCTGCCTCACAGGTGAAGCTAGCACAACCTAAAACTCCCCTCCAAATACCTGGAGGTGGTCCTGCAGTCAAATCATCTGTCCTAGGTAGTACAAATGGCTTGCCCAGTAATGTGCACTTTATTCGTACCGGTCTGGTGTCCCATTCCGCTGGCCCACCAAAGGTCGTGCATTCCGCTGGCCCATCAAATGCCTCACGACCTGGAACTCTGCAGGTGTTGAGCCACTCTTTGAAACCCGCTTCACCCACAGTTCAACCTAAGCCAATTGGTAATTCATCCAAACCAAATGCTTTAGCTGAACGCAATGCCCCAACGTCTACTCCAGTTGCTGAGCTTAAAGTAAATACGAACCAAGAAGTTCTCGAAAAAGTTCAACAAGATCAAACACCTCCATCAGTCAACCCGTTGATAAAGAAAGCCAGTGAATTAAAAGAGCACAAAAATGAGGATCGAGATCCTGTTCATGCTAATGCTCCGGGCGTTCAGGTTCAAGAAAAGTTGATTAGTTTGCAAGGTCAGGAGATGGCCAACAATGATACTAGTGATCCCAATAAAGCACCAACTAGAACTGAAAATGGGAGTGCTAATGGAGGTGATCCCAGTAAGGAACCAGCTGAAACTGAGAATGGGAAAAATAAAATGGAGTGACTACTAGGTTGGACAAACTTTGTATGTAAAGTTAGATTCATGGTTGATTGTTCTTGCCATCTACCCTTGGTGATTTTGCTTTCTTTTTGCCTTTTTATTGTAAATGTGTAGGTTTCTTGCAATGTATTGTTTATAATTATTAGGTGACAAATTACAATTCTTTGGTACTTCCTTGTCAATTGTTGAATATTTCCATGTGTTATCTTGAGATCTCTTTGCAAGTGGGTTAAAGAGACTACTACACTAACTAATTGTCTTTTCTCTATTGCCTTGGATTACCTACAAAAATGGTCATATTTTAGTCCAAGAGTGTTGAGGATTGACTAGTTAGACTGTGTGAGAGTCTTGGGTTTGAGCCTTGAATTTGAAGTAGCATTTCAAACAAGTCTCCCACCATTTCATTCTTTGTTAACAAGCAATGCAGTAACATGAATTCTTTTGACATACGTGCTTCAAATTCTTCTTTTCTTTTGATGCAAAAGGGTCTATCGAAAACAACCTATCTACCATACAAAGGTGAGAGTAAGGTTTGCATACATTCCACCTTCCTAGATCCCACTAGTAGGATTACACCGGGTATGTTGTTGACTTGTTGTAGGTATACTTGGCTATTGAAATGAACATATTTTAGAACAATTCCATCAAAGGACTACAATTCAATCTCATGATATCAAACCTTTGAACCCCTTAAACAGTAAGTCCAATTTCGCTCACAAGTTCGAAACTCGAGTGTATGATTGTATGAGCATGTCCTTTACCCCCTTCGCTCTCCCCTTAAATACCAGGCTTTAGTCAGTGACAGGGTTCAAACTCGTAACATGTGCCTGTATTGATGTATCTGTATCACTGAAACAAACCCCCGGGGGGGGGGGGGGGGCAACAACAATGTAGACTCGCAAAATGGGGCTTACCCTTACCTCAGAGGTAGAGAGGTTTCTGATAGACCCTTGGTTCAAGGAAAAACAGTCCAGAAAAAGCAGTAATGAAAGTAAAAGCATAACAAAGAATTCTGAACAACAGAGACATATTCTTACTAATAACATTAGAACTTCCCAAATATATTCAGTACAAGTAGATGAAACTGCATATTCACAATGAAATGATACTTATAGCATTATAAGTAACCAATTATTTTCCCAGAAAACATATTTACAACTGATGAAACTATTCACAGATATTTACATCCAAAGAATATTACAAGCATAATCACAACCATTGCTTCTTAGCTTTCACTCTTTTTTCTTTTTCTTAATTTTCCTTCTATAACCATCATTCTTCACTTCTCCTTCCTCCAGACAGTTCGAATGACAAATTTACACCAATTTTCATGAGACAAAGTAGAGATTACTTCAAATAATTCTGCATAACACAAGACACAAGGTACCGGGAGACCATAGACGATTTTTATTTTTTTACAGTTTAACTTTCAATTTACTACTTAG
>JAJOOO010005320.1:0-18992 GCA_029582685.1 Solanum piurae | reverse complement strand
CTTCTGAGCCAATCCCTGAATTCACAGTCAAAAAACAACCACGGAGATGACAGAAAGGAGAAGCATAAACAAGTAAGGAACAGTCAACTGAGGACCAGGACTTGGTGTCCCTTGTTGGCCCAAGCTTCCAAAATACCAAATTGATTTATTTGTTAAATGACAAGGATACAACAAAGAAGCACAAGGAGTCATTGTGCTTAATTTGATTTGTACATAATGTACTAATGGACAAAGATGTCAACATCAACATACCCCTTAAATGGGTAAATTTATCTAAGAATATTGAGACTTTCAACAACTATCCTTGGGGTCATGAGAGCTACCACTTAACTGTCAAATACTTGTTGGCTTCTTTATCTCAAAAGACCAATAACTTATTTGGATTTCGATGGGCTTTCATGGTAAACATAAATGTTCTTAAACTTTTTATATTTTATTGAATAATTCAACATTTAATTTGTGACATGTTTTCCTTTTTTATATGTTTGGGAATTTAAAGTCATTCCTCATTTGAGGCATCAATTAACTGCAGAAGAAGAGATTTCATCTCCCTCTGGATCTTTTTAACCTCCTCATGATGCAATAAGTTGAAGTTGTTATATTACAAATTTGTAATTGTCATGTGTCAAATGTTGTTACAGATGAGGCATATGTTGCTACAAATAGGTCATATGTTGCTGCAGATGCCTCATTTTGTTGCAACAGATGCATCATCTATAGACACATTTGACCCATCTATAACAACATGTGACCCAAATATTGCTATAGATGACTCATGTGTTGCTACATATGATGCATATGTTGCAACATCTGACACAAATATTGGTACATATTCCCATTTTGTAGCAACATATGACCCCATATGTTGCAATATCTCACCCAAATATTCCTATAAATGACTCATTTTTATAATATTAGGTTGTGCATCCCTGACCTGTCTCAATAGAAAAGGAATTGCAAATGCCATTTCTGATTACTCTAGGATTGGTTGAAACCTTATTTGATCATATAGTGAATAGAGATAAAAGGGAATTGGCTGGAGCAACAACCATGAAAAGAGTAAGAGTTGATAATGAATTAGTTGTTTTTAATGATGATATGGTTGATGCAGCTGTAAGGGCTGGTGTTAATATTGGTATTGGTGTTTTTGGACAAGACCAAGGGGCTACCTCTTGTAGTAGATGCTCTGGTTTTTTATGTGAGAAGTGCAAGAAACAAGATGAAGATTCTATCATGTATCTTCAAACATTGAGTCAGGCTGTAAATGAATTTAAAAATAAGAGGGGGGGGGGGGTCAAGGTCATTCCATCAAAGAATGTTCAGAATCCATCTACTCCACAGGCCAAGAGGAGAAAAAAATCCTTTATCAAGGCAATACAAAATTTGAAGTAGAAAAAATTTAAAGAATTGCCAATGGTCGTAGGAGAGAAGCTGCTGGAGCTCAAGCCAGTGAATATTTATAAGTTGGTGCCTGTAGCTAAAAAGGCCCAACTATTGGAACTGATGAAAGTAAAGAATCTGCGTGCACAATACGACATGCATTATTTTAGTGGAAATGATTTCAGGGTCATGACAAGCATGGATATTTGGTGGGAAGGGTCATGACAAGCATGGATATTTGGATATTTGGTGGGAAGACTGGGTAATTTGTCTCTACTAATCTTCAATTTATAATGTTTGTTTGTTTTATCTTTTCAATCATTACTCTTCTTTACTCTTTAATATTAATTGTTATTTCAGTATATTGATGAAATGTTTAGCCTCATGCGGGAGAGGCAGTTGAGATACCATGAGCACTATGATTCCACTGATAGAATCATGGATCTCAACATCTACACCAACTTCAAACAAAGGTATGACAATAACAATGAGAAGGCAAAAAGAGTTGGCGGAAAAAGCTTTAAGTAGTTACTTAATAAGTTTGTATGGAATGACGATATGATTGACTACGTCAGGGGCATTTGACCATATCCTTGAGGCATGGATGGGAATGGTGTAAAAAGGATTCTGGCAGTCATGAACCGGAACAATACTCATTTTGTGACTCTTGAGATCCTGTTGCACCATGGTCGCATGAATATTAATGACTGCAACCTGATGTGTATGGAATATGACAAATTTTTGACATTCATAAAACATGTGTTCGAGTTTCTACCATTCTTGTTGACGCAAAGTAGAATAATGAAGAATTTGCCAGAAAAGTTCCTCAATGAACCATGGAAATTTGAAGGTCGATTAAACCGATGGTAAAAAATAACACTAACGCCGCGTGCGGATCATATTCGCTTGCATTTATTGAGCATTTGATTACCAACACATCAATTCAACCTACCGACACCACGATGTGTGACAATACAGTTGGTCGATTGCAATGGAATTAGGTTGCTGGGATAGTAAATAAGAACTTGGAGCCTTGACAATGTGTTTTTTTATCTGTGATGTTATATGTTATGTTGCTCCAACCATTTCTCTTTTAACTCTATCTATCCACTACATGGTTAAATGTTGCTACATAAGGGTCATCTGTAGCAGCAAATGTGTCATCTCTAGCAACAGATGAGTCATTTGTAGCAATAGATAAGCCATCTGTAGCAACATATACCTCAAAATGTCAAATGTTGCTACATAAGGGTGATATGTTAAACCATTTGAGGTATTTTTAGCAACAAATGAGTCATATGTAGTAACATATAAAGTCTGTTTCAACGTTTTACTCATCTTAGGCATATGTTGCTACATATGACCCATGTGTTGTTACATATGAGTCAAATGTTTGTTTCCACATTTGACTCATATGTAGCAACACATGGGTCATATGTAGCAACATATGCCTCATCTGGGTAAATGTTGCTACATAAGGGTGACATGTTGCAATATTTGAGGCATATGTAGTAACAAATGAGTCATCTGTAGCAACATATGTCTCAAATGTTGCAACATTTGACTCATATGGTCAAATGTTGCTACATAAGGGTGATATGCTGCAACATTTGAGGCATCTGTAGCAACAAATGAGTCATCTATAACAACATATGCCTCAAACATATGTAGCAACACATAAGTGTTATGTTATGTTAAGAACAAGTAAAAATGTTGGAACAGAAGTGCCAAACTATGTTTATTTATTTCGACAACTATGATGATTTCCATGGTTGTACACAACTACATATGAATTTTCTTATCCTTCACAATATTCTTCTTGGTAATGCTTAAAAATAGAAAAAAACCACATTAATCAACATAGAGATTAGCTTCCAGTTGTTACAACATTTGGTCTTCTTTTTCTCCTTCATCACCCATTTGTTACTTCTTTTAATATGACTTTCATCATTAATTTCCAATTCCTTAATTCTCTACGCCAATCTTAAAATAACGAACTTGGATAGTATATCAACATCTTTACGATTCCTCCATCTAAAGAAGTTGCATGAATTCTTCTAAAATACACACCACAAAGAAATTCAAATTAAACAAACCAAAATAAAGACAAACAATAAGTCTCAAGATCAAGATGTAGAAATGTACATACACGATAGCGTGGACAAGACCAAAATCTTTGACCTGGATTGTCCTTCGACCATGTAGTTTGCATTGAAAGTAAGTCTCTATGTTTGCAACAATTTTTCACACCCAACCTGCCATCATTATCATCATTACAAATTTGATTCATTATTACATTTGACATTATATCAAAAGTAACAAACATTATATCCCATGCGTGTTAAAAAATAAAGAATAGAAAAGATTGATGAAGTAAATAACATCATTATATCCCATGCACTCCATAGCTCCGAGATCCATGTGAAGAGAGAGAAGCAAGATAAACCTAAGTGGCAAGGAAGAAAATGAAAACCTTATTCTTGAAATGAAAATGAAAACCCTAATTTATATATATCCCTTCTATAAATGAAATAATGGGCCGATTGGGCCAGTTTTAGAGAATGGGTTTGCCTATGACTTTTATAAAGTACTTACGTGTTTTAAGCTATTGCAACATATGTAAATTATGCGTAAATGCAATTAGTATCACCATTAATAGATAGGAATTCAAGCACATAATTTTGCAAATATAAACATAAACATGCCATTGATAGTTGATATAGTGACATGCAAGTAGTATCACCATTAAGAGAAGAGAATCCTAGGCTAGGCTACATATCCATATTTACAAGGCATTAACACCAAAAAAGCAACAAATTTTACATCTGAAATGCTCTAGCCCTATACTACTACTTCTGCCAGCAAAAAAGGACTTGACTGGAGAATCTAGAGTCAACATTGAGCGATTAAACTTGGAGGGGCATCACCATTCTTTCTTGAAGGGTGGTGGATCAGAGCTACCCATGCACTCCGTCACAAGACCATCTATAGAAAAACAAACAACCATAGTTAGCTACCCCATGCACTCCGTTACCAGACCAAACATGATATTATAAAGTATGAAGACTTACCAAATAATGAAGCTACCCTCCATTAGAAAAGATCCGGCAAAAACAAACAATGACCATCACCCATGTACTGTGAACACACTTGAAGAAGACATCATATTAACTAAGAAGAACATAATTACGTTGATCACCCACAACAAGAGCATCCAGAGACTTAAATTTTTCCATGGTGGTAACATCTTCTCAGGAAAATTTGAGTGAGAGGAGGAGAAAGAATAAAGTAAAGAAATTTAAAAAAATGAGAGCTTTTTCTTGTAAGTAAATTGTGAATTAAGGGAACCTAAGAAGTTAACACTTTTATAATGAGTGAGTGTGGAGTGTGTGTGAGTGGAGTGAGGGGAGTAGTAGAATGGGCCGTTAATTGTACTTGGTCAAGTTATTTAATTGATTTAATATAAAAAATGACTTGTCAGGATATACATATGTTGCCACATATGGCAAATATGTTGCAATTTCTGCTGCAAAATTCAACATTTTATCCAACAAAATGTACACCTGTTGCCGCGAATGACAATTTGATGGATGAATTAGTCAATAAATTAAGAAATTTAGCAATGAAAAATGTCAAATTAGACCATATTTTTGTACTTGGGACCATCATTAAGTAATAAAAAGATGATATAACACTTCGAACAACGATTTCCAATGGTCTTATATAACTATTATATGGAATTACTTAGTCATTGTATGATGAACTAGTGGTATGATAATATTTGTAAAAATAATTGATAGAATTGATGAAGGTTGTTGTATTACACCATAATTTTGTACTTAGACATGTTGTAGGACTATATAATAGTGTTACATGTTGTATTAGGTAACAATTTCATTGAATTAATACCAAAAATCACATGTTAGGATATACATATGTTGCCACATATGACATATCTGTTAGAATTTCAGTTGCAAAATTCAACATTTTATCTAACAGAATGTACATCTGCTGCCATAGATGACAATTTGATGGATGGGTTAATCAATAAATTAAGAAGTTTAGCAATGAAAATGTTAAATTGGACCATATTTTAGTACTTTGGTCTATAATTACGCAATAAAAAGATGCTATAACACTTCGAACAATGATTTCCAATGGTCTTATATAACTATCATATGTAATTACTTAGTCATTGTATGATGAAATAGTAGTATGATAGTATTTGTAAAAATAATTGATAGAATTGATGAAGGTTGTTGTATTAGATCATAATTTTGTACTTAGACATGTTGTAGGACTATATATTAGTGTTACATGTTTTATTGAGTCAAAATTTATTTGAATTAATACCAAAAGCCACATGTTAGGATATACATATGTTGCTACATGTGACATATTTATTGCAATTTCTGTTGCAAAATTCAACATTTTATCCAACCGAATGTACATTTGTTGCCACAAATGATAATTTGATGAATGGGTTCATCGAGAAGTTAAGCAATTTAGCAATGAAATATATCAAATTGGACCATATTTTAGTACTTTGGACCATAATTACGCAATAAAAAGAAGCAATAACACTTCGAACAACGATCTTCAATGGTCTTATATAATTATCATATGAAATTACTTAGTCATTGTATGATGAACTAGTAGTATGACAGTATTTGTAAAAATAATTGATAGAATTGATGAAGGTTGTTGTATTAGACCATAATTTTGTACTTAGACATGTTGTAGGACTATATAATAATGTTACATGTTGTATTAGGTAACAATTTCATTGAATTAATACCAAAAACCACATGTTAGGATATACATATGTTGCCACATATGACATATCTTTTGTAATTTATGTGGCAAAAGTCAACATTTTATCCAACAGAATGTACGTTTGTTGCCACAGATGACAATTTGATGGATAAGTTAATCAATAAATTAAGCAATTTAGCAATGAAAAATGTTAAATTGGACCATATTTTAGTACTTTGGACCATAATTACACATAAAAAGATCCTATAAAACTTCAAGCAATGATTTCCAATGGTATTATATAACTATCATATGGATTTACTTAGTCATTAAATGATGAATTAATGGTATGACAGTATTTGTAAAAATAATTGATAGAATTGATGAAGGTTGTTGTATTAGACCATAATTTTGTACATGGACATGTTGTAGGACTATATATTAGTGCTACATGTTGTATTAATTCACAAATTAATTGAATTAATACCAAAAACAACATGTCTGGATATACATATGTTGCCACATATGATATATCTGTTGCAATTTCGACACAAAATTTTATGTACATATGTTGCCACATATGACATATCTGTTGCAATTTCGACACAAAATTTTATGTACATATGTTGCCACATATGACAATTTAATTAATACCACACAATGATATAAGGCAAAAATTTAACTACATAATCTAGTTCTAAATCACAACCACATAATTAACAGCGAAAATATCATCTTCATTGTCACTTTCCCTGTACCAACCATTTTTGTGATTGCTTTGCTCATGTTGATGAACAATGCAACAAATGGGGCTTTCTCCCAACAAATGAGGTTTTGGCATCCATATTCCGCCTAAAATTTGTCGTAACTTATGTCGACATCTCTTGTTGGTCATGACCCAAGGGTACCCCCTAGATGTAACAAGCACATGGAGCTCTGGAAGGCACCATATAAGCCACTTAGCATGTCATAACATAAGTAAAGAACAATAAAGAGTAAAAACACATTTAAGTTTTCTCAATTAGCCATCTATTACGATAATTGAGTCAAAATAATGTCACAACCCAAAACAACATAATCTGAAAGTGAAAATACAAGAATGAAACGACAATGACAGTGTCCAACCTCGAATCATGAGGACTCACCAGACAAACAAGGGTTTAGGATTCACTCTCTCGAGCTAAATGTATGGGAAAGGGTTAAAGGGTTTAGGATTCACTCTCTCGAGCTGAACCCAGGTCAACCCAATATCCACATAACATCAATCAAATACCTTAGTTCTAAAACCTCTCTCTAAAGCAAGCCTAGAATGCAAAGGTTGAATCACATTTGCAACTATAATTCTTAAATTAACCCACAATAAATGATTGAACTCACTATTAAATAGCATTTAGACTAACAGTTAGCAATACCCATAAGCTAAATCAGTCTATAATCACACCCCAAGAATTGGGGTTTTAGCTAGACATCATAAAAAGATAAAAATAGTTACCAAATTGTGTTTCCATCAACTGGGTAAGATTGATTTTGTCTTTACAATGGTCCAAGTAGAAGAATATCAAAGACCGACTTCTAATTTCTCAAGAGTAAAAAACATCAATTCTTCAAAGCTAAGGAAAACTAGAGAAAACTTGTCTCATAGTTCAAAACTTCCTAAAATTTGTTCTAAAGAGTAAAAAATTAGAATACTCATCAATTGCTACTAAACTAAATGTTCAAAGACCTATTTATAGTCGCCAAAAATGTGCTGCAAAGAGTCACTCGGCGAAGTAAGTCAGGCTCGGTGATCCACCCTTTGATCAATTCCATCGCCATTCTACCTTGGCCTTCAACATCCTCAAGGTCTGTAAATTTGGGCAATCCAACACTACATTGCGGAACCACTTAGCGATCCACCAACTGCACCTTTTGCTCGCCAACTTGGTTCTTTCCTTTAGGGCTTGGCACACTGGAACTTTAGGCGGTCAAGCAGCCATTTGGCGACTCGCCAAATTAGTGTCCTTTCTTTGTTCCTCAATCCATATACCTGGAAATCAAGGGTTTTACATCAGTTATTGGCACAAAATAAGCATTTGAGGACACAAAATCATTGTAAATAAAGCCCTAAATGAGTCCAAATCTCTAACTCATCATGTCTACCCCACACCAAAAAGGGATTGTTCTACTTGCCTAAGGTAGAACCATACTCTTAGCTTAAGTGGATCCACTAGCTAAAGACCTATGTGGGCACATAGTCATGGGATAAGGAGATTGCTACTAGAAACTCGGACTCAACTAAGGTAGAACCATACTCTTAGCTTAAGTGGATCCACTAGCTAAAGACCTATGTGGGAACATAGTCATGGGATAAGGAGCTTGATACTAGAAACTCGGACTCATCTAAGGTAGAAGGTGTCCATCTCATGAGATACATACTTTGGGAACTCGGACTCAACTAAGGTAGAAGGAACCCATTTGGAAAGCCAGACTCAACTAAGGTAGAAGCTTCTATCTCATATTCATATCCACTCGGTGCTAGGCATTAATTCCCGTAGATTACATATTATGTCTTGACTGAATTTCATATTAAGAGAATAATGTCTTGACACTCCATCTAACATAATTCATACTATAGCTCATAGATTCAATAGGTGAGACTAGTCTTCCAACCTTAGAATCACTATATGTGACAAACCTTTCACATCATATCATATTCATGCATAAGTGTGTACATGAGGATAACCTCCAACAACACAACAACTAAATCAGAATCATAATCACTTTACTATCAAACTGTTCATAAAGCACATACATAAATATCATATTCATGCATAATTATCATACTTTGTCCTTCAAGGACCATAGATCATATTCCATCTACACATATAGAATTACTACATTAGACATGGATAATAACCTAATTCAAGTAACCCAACTATAACAAGCATAATCTCATATCATCCATCTATAATCATCAAACCCACATCATAAGTTCATAATTGGATAATATGGTGTTTCATGTGTTCTTGGGGGAATTCAACATAAAAACTAACATAAATCATCAATTCAATCATAATATAAAGTAATTAAATCACTGAAATCGTTTTTGAAGAGAACCCATGACTTTTAATCAAACCCTAGCTTTTAGGGGAATTTCTAACTTTGAAATTGAGTTTGAAGGGACTCCATGGATGAAAACTATACATGGATGAAGGACTACCATACATTAGTTATGATTCTCCAAATAAATTGAGTGAAAACGTCTTGTTTGTTCAAGCCCTGGCCCTAACTTTCCTTTTTTTCTTTCTTGTGTTCTAGAGAGAGAAATTTTGAGAGAAGATGAACTTTTTGGGATTTGATTTCAGTGTTGTGAAAATATGACTTAGTTTAGGTGAATTTGACTTAAAAATGACTTATATAGTGATCCTAAACTTACCAAAACGACATCACTTTGATAGGACTTAAAATGGAATTACCCAAAATAACCCCCATTTAAGGTGGGTTGCCCAGATGTCATGCCCCCCTTCACAAGCCGTCAAGGACACCACGGCCTGTGGTGGTGCCCGTGGTCCCTTGACCAGTATCTATGCTACTCACCCCCTAAATCTCCAGACTTGAAGGCAAGTCCACGGCCACTCCCACGAGCCGTCAAGGTCTTCACGAGCCGTGAAGTGGCTCGTGTGGAGGAGGCCATTTTGGGCAGCTTGAGGGGCTCACTGCCTCACCCACCATGGGTCGTGGTGGACACCATGGGTCGTGAAGACCCTCTTCGTCATGGTGGGCAGTGGCTAGGCACATTTTGGGCAGCCTTGGCCCCCTTTCCATGGCCCTCACCCAATTCCCTTGGCCCTTGCCCTTTACTCTTGACGTTAACCTCACGTTTAGCTCTAGTTTAGCCTACTAGTTTCCGGAGTGTTGCAATATCTCTTCCTTGGGAACATTCATCCTCGAATGACGATCTAGACACCCTAAGAAAGTTAAGACTCAAGACTAGCAGCCCATCGTGCATGAATCATCAAAATAATGCACAATTCAAAGGAGGAAACATCAACTCCATCTCAAATATATTCAATGCAATATAAGGAAGTAGGAACTACATCTAACAACGTATTATGCATGAAACTCAATATTTCTCATATTCATAGGAGGAACTACCTTCTCCATCTAGAATCATGCTCAACACAATATTATGGAGCCAATATGCAATTAATCTCAAAAGCATACTAAAGCATGTTCATCAACTCATCTCATGAAGTCAAATAGGCAACTCATACTACATGCACAACAACATGAGGAACATAAATCATGAAAACTCATTTTCTTAATAAACATGAATTTAATAAAGAACATGAATATGATAAGAAAATCATGGAAAAGATCATATAACACACATGAACTCCAAAAAACTAAAACTCAAGTGGAATTAATTACCTCAAGCTTGAATAGGAGTAGAAGGAAAGAGATGAGGATATCAGGATTTCATATCAGCCTCGACCTCCCAAGTAGCACCCTCAACTAAATGATTTCTCCATAAAACTTTTACGGAAGCTATTTTCTTGTTTCTCAATCTCTTGACTTGCCGGTCTAGGATCTCTATCGGAACCTATTCATATAAGAGACTTTCATCAACTTCCAACCCTTCTAGGAGAATAATGGATATCGGATCTCCAATACACTTCTTATGCATAGAAACATGAAATACAGGATGTACCGGGGTCAACTCATTTCTCAAATCCAACTCATAGGCAACCTTCCCAATACGTTGCAAAATTTGATATGGGCCTACATACCGGGTATTAAGTTTCCCTTTCTTGCCAAACCTCATCACACCCTTCATGGGTGAAATCTTCAAATAGAGCCAATCATTAACTACAAATTCTAGATCCCGTCTTCTCACATCGGCATAAAATTTGTCTACTTTGAGCTGTTCTCAACCTCTCTCTAATGAGTCGAACCTTCTCAATAGCTCATAAACCGATTCGGGACCAATAAGAGCAATTTCACCTACCCAAAACCAACCAATCGGAAACCTACATCTCTTACCATACATAGGCTTCAAAAGGAGCCATACCGATACTAGAATGATAACTATTATTGTAGGCAAATTCTATTAATGGAAAATGGTCACCCCAATTACCTTTGAAATCTAAAACACAAGCCCTCAACATATCTTCTAATGTTTGGATGGTACGCTCCGCTTGCCCATTGGTTTGGAGATGAAAAGCCGTGCTAAGCTTAACTTTAGTACCAAGCCCTTTTTGGAATGACTTCCAAAAGTGTAAAGTAAATTGAGTCCCCTGATCCAAAATAATAGATAAAGGAACCCCATGCAACTTCACTATCTCACTTATATAAAACTTGGCATAGTCTTCCGCTGAAATAGAAACCTTGACGGGAATAAAGTAGGCTGATTTTGTCGTGCGATCTATAATGACCCAAATAGAATCATGTTGCCTTCGGGTACGAGGCAAACACATAATAAAATACATATTCACCTCTTCCCACTTCCAAGTGGGAATTGGTATATCTTGTAATAAGCCTCCCGGCCTTTGATGCTCAATCTTAACTTGTTGACAATTAAGACATTTGGTTACAAATCCCGCAATATCTTTCTTCATAACATTCCACCAATAGACTTCCCGTAGATCACGATACATATTGGAGGCTCCTGTATGAATAGAATGCCGAGAACTATGAGCTTCTTCTAAAATTTGTTCCCTCAAACCATCAACATCCGTAACATATAACCGACCTTGGTACCTAAGTATCCCATTTCCCTCTTAGGAGAAATCCTCTATGGATTTTTTGAGTATCGACTCTTTCAACTCAACTAATAAAGGATCAAGATCTTGTTTAGACTTCACATCCATCACAAAGGATGAATTAGAGCCATTATGGATCATGACACCACCCTTGGTGGAATTCACTAGTTGGACACCTAGTCGGGCCAATCTATGCACCTCACGAACCAATTCTTTCTTTTCATCCTCTACATGAGCCACACTACCCATTGACAATCTACTTAGTGCATCCGCTACCACATTAGATTTGGCAGGGTGGTAAAGGACACTCATTTCATAATCCTTCAAGAGTTATAACCAATTTCTTTGTCGAAGATTCAAGTCATTTTGACCAAACACATATTGAAGACTCTTGTTATCGGTGAAAACATCCACATGTACCCCATATAAATAATGTCTCCATATTTTCATGTCAAACATAACCGCCGCTAATTCAAGATCACGGGTCGGATAATTCTTCCCATGGACCTCAAGTTGCCTTGAAGCATAGGCAATCACTTTACCATTTTACATGAGCACACATCCCAACCCCACTCTAGAGGCATCACAATATACAACAAAACCATCTGTAACCTCCGGTAAGGTCAACACCAGAGCGGAAGTATGTCTATCCTTCAACTCCTGGAAGCTTTTCTCACAAGCCTCCGACCACTCAAACTTAGCTTTCTTTTGAGTCAAAGTTGTCCACGGAGAAGCAATGGAGGAAAATCCCTCAAAATACCTCCTATAGTAACTGGCCAAACCCAAAAAGCTTCTATTGTCGGAAGGAGTTAGAGGCCTAGGCCAACTCTTGACCGCATCCGTCTTCTTAGGATATACTTCAATACCCTTGCTTGACACAATATGACCAAGGAAAGCTACAGATCTAAACCAAAATTCACACTTGCTAAACTTTGCAAAAAGTTGTTGGTCCTTAAGAACTTCCAATACAATTCTCAAATGGTCCACATGTTCATTCTCACTCCTTGAATAGATCAAGATATCGTCAATAAACACAATCACAAATGTATCTAAGTATTGCCTAACCACCCTATTCATTAAGTCCATAAATACCGCCGGAGCATTTGTCAACCCAAATGACATAACCACAGATTCATAATGACCATACGGGTTCCTAAAGGTTGTCTAGCGAATATCAACCCCACTCACCCTCAATTGGTGATAGCCCGAACGAAGGTTAATTTTGGAGAAATAGCTAGCCCCTTGAAGTTGATCAAATATGTCGTCAATTTTTGGAAGAGGATACTTATTCTTGATGGTCACTTTATTCAATTGGCGATAATCAATGCACATTCTAAAGGACCCATCCTTCTTTCTAAAAAACAACACCGAAGCACCCCAAGCAGAGATACTCAGTCGGATGAAGCCCTAATCTAATAAATCCTTTAGTTTCCCTTTCAACTCGGCCGGAGCCATTCTATAAGGAGTAATGGAGATAGGTTGCGTATCCGGTAAAAGGTCAATACCAAAATCTATTTCCTGCTAGGGAGGAGTACTAGGCAAATCATCGGGGAATTTTTTTCCTGGAACTCATTCACTATCGGAATTGACTCTAGAGAAGGGGTTTCGGATTCAACATCCATCACCCTCACAAGATGGTAAATGAACCCTTTTGAGATCATTTTCCTAGCTTTAAGGCAAGAAACAAATTGACCTCTAGGGATAGAATTTCCCCCCTTCCATTCTAAAATAGGTTCATTTTGGAAATTGGAATTTAACCACCCGAGTCCTACAATATATAGAGGCATAACATGCATGCAACCTATCTATACCCAAAATCACATCAAAGTCTAACATGTCTAACTCTACCAAATCCACCAAAGTTATTCTATGGGACAAGGAAATTGGACAACTTCTATAGACTCTTTTAGCCACCACCGAGACACAAATCGGGGTAGAGACCGAAAAAGGTTCTACTAACACTTTGGGGAGTATTTCAAATTTTATGGCCACAAAAGGTGTCACACAGGAAAAAGTGGCACTAGGATCTAACAAAACAGTGGAACCGCTTGGAGGAGATTTTTTTATCTTCCCTTCCCTTAACCTTGAGCATTGGACAATCTTTCATCTTGTGACCAACCTTCCCACAACTAAAACACCCATCGGTACCAACAAGACAGTTGTCATCATGCTTTCTATCACGTTTTGCACAATTAGGCATAGGAACATAAGAACCACCACTATTACCCCTTGAGATTTAGGGTTGCAAACCCTATCCTTGTTGACCCTTGGAGGAGCACTAAAAGATCTTTGGTTGGAGAACCTTTGTTTGAACCTTGGACGACCTTTTCCATCAGACCTAGCATTGGAGAAGTTCCCCTCACCGGTTCTACCCCTTTTTACCTCGCTATTCCTCTTTTTGACTTTTGACTCCTCAATTTGTTGAGCATATACCATGAGCCTTGAGATATCCATGTCATGATGGAGTATTGTCGTACGACATTCTTCTTGAACCAAGTCGGACACACCCGTCAAAAACCTACTCATCTCATCCCTCGAATCCGCCAGCATATATGGGGCATACTTGGATAGTTGAGTAAATTTGAATGCATACTCTTTGACAATCATGCTACATTGCCTAAGGTTTATGAATACCTCCACCTTAGCTTCCCTCAACTCTCAGGGAAAAAATTTATCAAGGAATTCCGATTTAAACACTTCCCACTCTAGAGCATGTACTTCAATTTACTCCGGTCAGTCGTACCTTGAAATTCAATCACTCAATTGGTTATTGCTTTGAAAGTGTGTGAACAATATGGATGCCTATCCTTCTATTAATGTGTTTTCTTTCACCGCTCTTCTACTCCCTCCGGGACTCTTGATTCATTCATAACTCTATTTCAATTAGAGTTCTTCTCGCAATTAAACTCCTTTATGAAATAGAAGTCCTTCTTCAAACAGTTTCTCATGAGATCACTTTGCCGACGTGTTCCTTGCATTTCGTCATTTATCAAAACAATATTTATTTTAACAAATTCCCATTTTTTTATGATGACAAACTTATGTCCGTTGTATACATTCTTTTAAGTTTGCTATTTTGACCTGTTAACATTTAAGCATGGATCTCCTGGGGAAAATAGATTAGTTATGGGTTATAAATATTGCACTCCCTTTACTTCCCCCTTTAGGCATCATCGAAAATGGTTTCAAGTTAAATTAAAAGTATATAAGTAGAAGGAATAATATCCAATCTGCACCAAAAGACGGTCATCAGGATCGTAACCAAATCAACATACCATAGTAATTAAGATAGACATGTTTATCAAAAGTTGATTAGTCGAAGTAACAAAACACCCCATAGAATACAACCAAAAACAGTAAATGTCTTAACAGAAAAAGCACACAATGCAAGGTCCAAAAAATAACATAGGTAGGCAGAGAGTTGACTAAATGGAAGGGATCAAGGTGTCGAGGTGGGATTTGGAGTAGTTAGCAGCTGAGTCAAGTGGCGCAAAGTGGCAATGTTTGCAGTCCTCTCCTGAGCAAGTTCATTTTGTAGAGCCACACCTCGAGCTTCCCAAGTTTCATTCTCTATTTGATGAGAATTTTCCATAGCAGTGAGTTGATTTTCCTTTTCAGAGAACTAATTTTTTAGTCGCTCAAGAGGTTTGTCAAGACTGCTCATAGAAACAAGGAAAGCCATATGATTCACCCTACCCACCACATCCTTAACTATTTGAGAATCACATACCTAGACTGGCACGTTAAGTCATAAAAAATGGAAGCCATCCAGAACCCATATGGAAGGGCATGCCTATTTTCATTTTGTTGAAGAACCCTATGCATATGTTTGATGATCAAAGAGGGTAAGTCAATAGGTACCTTAGTGTCGAGTAGCTCCATAATAGTGAGATCATAAAAATTAGCCTTCATCCGTCGTTCTTTCCTCTAGAGAATGATCTTATGAACTACATCAAAGTACAATTGATGTAGTGGATACATCTCATTCTTTTCAACACCACGATGATGAGTCGGGTTAGGCTTAGAGGAGAATTTTCGAGAAATGCTTAAGGTAGATGTCTGTCTAGGCAAAGGATGCCACTCAAGCTTCACATAATGACCCTACCCTTCAAAAGGAATCCCCAATATTCGAGAAATATCAGCAGGAACCAAGTGAATAGGAGTGTTCCTCACAATAAAGGTAAAGGATAGCCCATCCACTTTTCTCATTAATATAAAATTCCGTTACCTCCTTCTTTGAAAATTTGCGTTGGGTATCCTTGAAGAAAAAGAGTTGACCACCATTAGGCCACTAATTTAGTTAGTAACACAACCATCTTAGGGCCTCCAAATCTAGTGACCACCTACCTCTAAGAACGGATTGCTGAGATGAAGAAAATGAGGGAGTGGACTAAGTCAGATTCTCAGCATCTGATCCAGACAAAGAACTATCAGAGGAAACAAGGGAAGCAACCTGCTTCTTTTTTTTATTTGAAAGTGGATTGTTTAGAGGATTTGAGTTTGGATGCAGGTTTGGGAGAGGACCTAGGGGACGAAGATTTCTTCGCTTTTGTGGATGTCTTTGTTTTGAACTTGAAATTTTTTAGTCAATGTGTTTGTCATGCCTAACCCTACTAATAACAAGATCATCATAAAAAGAAACAATATCAGGGGTTGTGGGTGAATGTCACGACCCGAGAGCATCACCTAGTCGTAACACAACGTACTCGACTCCAAAGGGATCTAATACAAGACTCTTAACATTCATAACATTAGATACATAGAAATAGTGTGGAATTTAAAACTTTTCTTTAATAAATTCAACATCAAAAAACATTTATAAAGCATCGGAATACTTAGTCTCACATGGCCATCTTAGACAAACTTTAACAAGATAGGGTCACGGCCCCTTTACAATCGAAGTCTTAACAAAGTCTTAAACATAAAAACTAGAAACATAAAATCCTTGTCCTCGACATATGAGGATATACCAAAAGAGGTCTTGAGAGAACTCTAATCCCAAGCTTCCCTAGAGAAAACAATCACTTGCCAGAACCTACACTTGTAGTAAAGATAAGAAAATATGGGTTAGCACACAAAAATGTACTAAGTAGGATGACCATGCAAAAACATGCTTTAAAAAGGGGCATTTTGTTGAAAGTCATGCTTTATGCCATTTTTGTAAAACTTCATGAACATTGATACAAGAGGCATAATATAAGTCACAACCAACATACAAAGTCACTAAAAACATTTGAGCGAAATCACACATAACCCTTTAACTTCACCTCGAGCCTCTACCTCAAGTAACCCTCAAGCTATGCTTTGTGCAATGTATGGGTAGCGTCCCATACCACCACTCACACTAAGGCACCACCTTAAGGTCACCCAAAAGTGATATTACCATTCATCCTTCCACCTTTACATAATAAAGCATTTAAGAGACATAAACATTATATGAATCACATCATCACATTAAAACCAACATCTAAGACAAATCTAAGTCATACTTGTGCAATGTGCGAGTAGAATCCCATACTACTACTCACACTAAGTACATCCTTTGAAGTCACCATAGACAAGGCACATTCATATAGAATAGACATGACATGGAAGTAACTCATAATACAATCCAAGTATAGCATGCATCCTTCCATTCAGGCATTTAAGCCAACATTCTTCATTAGATTCATTTAGGACACATTCATGCATTTAGAGGACTTTCATACATTAAGTTTGGAAAGCCAATATGAATTTTCAAACATAGAAGACAAGCTATAGTCACAATAAACTCATAACATAGTAATGTCAATACCTTAACAACTTCTAAGAACACTTGTGCAATGTATGGTTGGCATCCCATAATACCAACCTTACTAAGAATTCCTTGAAGCAACATATTCATTTCCATAATCTTCAAGCTTACCATAATCCATAGTTATAAATGAGGAATTATACAAGTATATGAACTAAACATACGGAAAGTCAACTATTCATATCTTATCATACCATAAGGAAACCATTCCACAACATCCTAATAAGTCTCCTTATGCAATGTAAAAATGAAGTCCCATACCCCCACTCCTACCAAGTAAACCCATTAAGAAGTCATAGTATAGTTCCTATTATATTCATTATCTTATTGTTATTAGGGAATATTAGCCATAACCGACATAGACCATGTGAGCTACATGGAATTCGGTGTCATATAACCCCACACCGAAAGAAGGCGTTCTTACTTGCCGAAGGTAGAACTAATCATATGTAGCTTCTAAGTGGATCCACTAGCTAAGTCCTATGTTTGACACATAGTTATGGGATAGGGAGATTGCTACTAGAAACCCAACCTATTGCATTAGCAGAGGAACTTCCATCTCATGAGTTTACTATAGATGACCCAACCTATTGCATTAGCGGAGGGGCCTTTTCCTCATTGTCCATATCCACTCGGTACTAAGCATTATTTCCCAATTATACATAATTAGTATGGAATTGTATCTACATGTGTGAAGGCATACTTTACCCTTTGTTCAATACAACTCACTAAATAGCTCATAGATTCATTTAAGTGAGAACTACCTTTCACCCTAGAATCATCATTTTAGGGTGAGTAACTATCACATCATTAATCATAGTGTTTTCATGATAACTAGCCCTTCAATCAAGACAACAACATCAACATCATCCTAGACAATTTATACATAAACATGTGTAAGGATAGGGGAAATTAGTCTCCCAACAACACCTCAATTTACACAATAGTCATAGGATTCTCACCTTTTAAATTAGTTCATAAGTTAATCAATAACTATCAACAATCATGAACAAACCTTCACAATTTACCCCTTTCAAGGTCATGAACCAAAGCTCACAATTTCATTTAGGATACATTATTATCAACATGAATAAGACGAGGTATCATAACCAAATTATCATAACCACAATTCATAGTAGTAATCATCTTACATCAATACTTCATTGAATTTCATGAAATTGGGGTCATGGGGTAGTTCATGGGTTCATGGGGAGTTTTACTACAAAATCACCATTAAAACTTCAAATCATCCAAAATATACATCAATCAACATAATGAAAACGTTTTTAGGAAGAACACATAGCTAGAATGAAAACCCATTT